>JAKSZT010054309.1:167293-416111 GCA_026826555.1 Tolypeutes matacus
GAAGTGCACATAAGAAAATTAATAAGTAAGAGAGGCTTTTCCTGGCCTCTATAGCCTCCCTGCCCAAGGCCCTAGGAAACGACTCTACAACCAATTACTGGGTCCAGTGCCCAGTTTTGAGCAACCAGCAGAACAATCCTAACAATCAAGGTTGAGCCAAAAATCAAAGAACTGTGGTAACTCACAGCCTCCTGCCCCTAAAACCCCATGAAAGAGAAAGAGATATAGCATCTAAGTAAAATACAAAATAACCATATGTCTAAGTACCAGCAAAAAATTACGAACCATACTAAGAAAATAGAAGACATGGCCCAAGAAAAGGAATACAGCAAAGTCCCAGAAGAGATGCAGAATTTGAGAGAACTAATCAGTGAGATGAGCACAAATTTCCAAAACCAAATTAATGAGATGAAAGAGAATATAGTTAAAGAGATAAATGACACCAAGAAGTCATTGAGCAAACGCAAAGAAGAATTTGAAATCCTGAACAGAAAAGTAACGGAGTTCATGGGAATGAAAAACACAATAGGTGAAGTCAAAAATACATTTGAGGCATACAACAGCAGACTCGAAATGATAGAAGAAAGAATAAGGGATACCGAAGACAGAGCAGCTAAAATTGAAGAGAGAAAAGAACAGAGAGAGAAAAGAATGGAAAAAATTGAGCAGGGGCTCAGAGAGTTGAATGATAACACAAAACACAAGAACATACGTGTCATCATGGGAGTTCCAGAAGGGGAAGAGAAAGGAAAAGGGGCAGAAAGAGTATTTGAGGAAATAATAGCTGAAAATTTCCCAACTCTCTCGAAAGAAATGAACTTACATGTCCAAGAAGCACACCGTACCCCAATGAGAATAAATCCAAATAGACCTACGCCAAGACACATATTATTCAGAATGTCAAATGTAAAAGATAAAGAGAAAATGCTCAGAGCAGCAAGAGAGAAGCAAACAATCACGTACAAAGGACGTCCAGTAAGACTTAGTGCAGATTTTTCTTCAGAAACCATGGAGACAAGAACACAGTGGTATGATACAATTAGGAAACTGAAAGAGAAAAAATGCCAGCCGAGAATTCTTTATCCAGCAAAACTGTCCTTCAAATATGAAGGTGAATATAAAGTATTCACAAACAAACAGAAACTAAGAGAGTTTGCAAAAAAGAATCCACCTTTGCAGGAAATATTAAAGGAAGCCTTAGAACCTGAAAGAAAAAGACAGGAGAGAGAGGCTTGGAGGAGAGTATAGAAGAAAGAAAAGCAGAAAGGATAACCAAAAGAATAAAAAGAGAGACAAAAATAAGATGACATATGAAAACCAAAGAATACAATGGAGGAAATAAATAGTGCATTTTCAGTAATATCATTGAATGTGAATGGGTTAAATTCCCCAATCAAAAGATACAGGCTGACAGAATGGATAAAAAAAAACATGAGCCATCCATATGCTGCTTACAAGAAACTCACCTCAGACTCAAGGATACAAACCGGCTGAAAGTAAAAGGTTGGAAAAAGATATTCCACACGAATAGTAAACAGAAAAGAGCAGGGGTAGCTATACTAATATCAGACAAAACAGACTTCAAATGCAAAAAAGTGATAAGAGATGCAGAAGGCCATTATATATTAATAAAATCCTCCAGGATTTTATATATTATATATATTAATAAGATCCTCCAGGAAGATATAACAGTCATAAATATCTATGCACCTAACCAGGGTGCCCCAAAATATATGAGACAAACTCTAGCAAAACTGAAGGGAGAAATAGACATTTCTACAATAATCATTGGAGACTTCAACACCCCTCTCACATCATTAGATAGAACAACTAGACAGAAGATCAACAAGGAAACAGACAACTTGAACAATATGATAAACAAGTAAGACCTAACAGACATATACAGAACACTGCATCCAAACTCAGCGGGTTATACATTCTTCTCCAGTGCCCATGAATCTTTCTCCAGGATAGACCACATGTTAGGTCACAATACAGCTCTCAATAAATATAAAAAGATTGAAATTATACAAAGCACCTTCTCAGATCATAATGAAACGGAACTAGAAATCAATAACAGACTGGAAAAAAGTAAATTTGCAAATGTGTGGAGACTGAACAACACACTCCTAAATATTCGGTGGGTCAAAGAAGAAATTGCAAGTGAAATCAGTAAACATATTGAAACAAATGAAAATGAGAACACAACATATAAAAACTTATGGGATACAGCAAAGGCAGTCTTGAGAGGGAAATTTATAGCTCTAAATGCCTATATTAAAAAACAAGAAAGAGCTAAACTCAAAGATTTAACTGAACAACTTGAGAAACTAGAAAAAGAACAGCAAACCAATCCCAAAACAAAAAGAAGGAAAGAAATAATAAAGATTGGAGCGGAAATAAATGAAAATGAGAGCAGAAAAACAATAGAGAAAATCAACAAAACCAAAAGCTGGTTCTTTAAGAAGATCAATAAAATTGACAAACCCTCGCTAGACTAACAAAAGAAAAAAAGAGAGAAGATGCAAATAAATACAATCAGAAATGAAAGGGGGGAAATTACAAATGACCTCACAGGAATAAAAAGAATCATAAGAGGATATTATGAGAAACTATATGCCAACAAACTAGACAACCTGGATGAAATGGACAAATTTCTAGAAACTCATAACCAACCTACACTGACACAACAAGAAATACAAGAACTTAACAAACCAATCACAATTAAGGAGATTGAATCCGTCATCAAAAATTTCCAAGCAAAGAAAAGTCCAGGACCAGATGGCTTCACAGGTGAATTCTACCAAGCATTTCTAAAAGAATTAACACCAATCCTGTTTAAACTCTTCCAAAAAATTGAAGAGGACGGAAACTTACCTAACACATTTTATGAAGCCAACATCACCCTAATACCAAAGCCAGATAAAGATTCCACAAGAAAAGAAAATTACAGACCAATCTCTCTCATGAACATAGATGCAAAAATTCTCAACAAAATACTTGCAAATCGAATCCAACAGCATATCAAAAGACTTATACATCATGACCAAGTGGGGTTTATTCCTGGCATGCAAGGCTGGTTCAACATAAGAAAATTGATCAATGTAATACACCACATTAACAAACTGAAGGAAAAAAACCACATGATCATCTCAATAGATGCAGAAAAGGCATTCGACAAAATCCAACATCGTTTTTTTGATAAAAATACTTCAAAAGATAGGAATAAAAGGAAAATTCCTCATTATGATAAAAGGCATATATGAAAAACCCACAGCCAACATCATACTCAATGGGGAAAGGTTGAAAGCTTTCCCCCTAAGATCAGGAACAAGACAAGGATGCCCACTGTCACCATTGTTATTCAACATTGTACTAGAAGTTCTAGCTAGGGAATTAGACAAGACAAAAAAATTAAAGGCGTCCAAATAGGAAAAGAGGAAATAAAACTCTCACTGTTTGCGGATGACATGATCCTGTATTTAGAAAATCCTGAAGTATCCACAACAAAGCTACTTGAACTAATAAATGAGTTCAGCAAAGTGGCAGGATACAAGATCAACAAGCAAAAATCAGTAATGTTTTTGTACACTAGTCCTGAACAATCTGAGGAGGAAATCAGGAGGAAAATTCCATTTTCAATAGCAACAAAAGACTCAAATACCTAGGAGTTAATTTAACCAAAGAAGTACAGGACCTATATGCAGAAAACTACAAAACAATGCTAAAAGAAATTTTAAAAGACCTAAACAAATGGAAAGACATTCCGTGTTCATGGATTAGAAGAATAAATATTGTGAAGAGTCAATCTTGCCCAAACTGATTTATAGATTCAATGCAATACCAATCAAAATCTCAACAGCTTACTTTACAGAATTAGAGAAGGCAATTACCAAATTCATCTGGAAGGGTAATTGCACCCGAATAGCCAAAAGCATTCTAAAAAAGAAGAGCAATGTGGGAGGAATTTCACTGCCTGACCTTGAAACATATTACAAAGCTACAGTGGTCAAAACAGCATGGTACTGGCATAAAGATAGACATATCAATCAGTGGAATAGAATTGAGAATCCAGAAATAAACCCTCACCTATACAGTCAACTGGTTTTTGACAAACCTACCAAGCCCACGCTAATGGGAAAAAACACCCTCTTCAACAAATGGTGTTGGGAGAACTGGATATCCATAACCAAAAGAATGAAAGAGGACCCCTATCTCACCCCCTATACAAGAATCAACTCAAAATGGATCAAAGATCTAAGTATAAAAGCCAGGACCATAAAACTACTAGAAGAAAATGTAGGGAAACATCTTCAAGACCTTGTAGTAGGTGGTGGTTTCTTGGACCTAACACCCAAAGCACGTGCAACAAAAGAAAAAGTAGATAAATGGGACCTCCTCAAAATTAAACACTTTTGCACCTCACAGGACTTTGTCAGAAGGGTGAAAAGGCAGCCAACTCAATGGGAAAAAATATTTGGAAATCACATATCTGATAAGGGTTTAATATCCAGGATATATAAAGAGATGTTACAACTCAACAATAAAAAGACAAATTTCCCAATCAAAAAATGGGCAAAAGACTTGAATAGACATTTCTCCGAAGAAGAAATACAAATGGCAAAAAAAACACATGAAGAAATGCTCAACATCACTCATGATTAGGGAAATGCAAATCAAAACTACAATGAGATATCATTTTACACCTATCAGAATGGCCACTATTAAAAAGACAGAGAACTACAAGTGTTGGAGAGGATGTGGAGAGATAGGAACACTTCTTCACTGTTGGTGGGAAAGCAGGATGGTACAACCACTATGGAGGACTGTTTGGCAGTTCCTAAAGAAGTTGAATATAGACTTGCCACGTGACCCTGCAATACCACTACTGGGTATATACCCAGAAGAACTGAGAGCAGTGACACGAACAGACATCTGCACACCGATGTTCATAGGCACATTATTCACCATTGCCAAAAGTTGGAAACAACCCACCCAGGTGTCCATCAACAGATGAATGGATAAACAAACTGTGGTCTATTCACACGATGGAATATTATGCAGCTGTAAGAAGAAATGAAGTCATAAAGCATATGGCAACATGGATGAACCTGGAGGACATTATGTTGAGTGAAGCCAGCCAAACACAAAAGGACAAATACTGTATGAATGCTTTACTATGAACCAAATATATTGTGTAATATATTGTTTGATTAAAAAAAAAATTTATATGTATCCATTACATTTAATTGAGAAATGTATATATTTATTCATCTGTGTTTACTTTTTAGTTTTTAATTGTTTATATTTTCAATTATTAAATGTACAAAATAAAGTTTAAAAAAATGTTAAAAAAAAAAAAAAAAAAAAAAGAAGGAAGCACAGTCAAAAGCTGAAGTGAAAAATCTAAAGTTGGAGTTGTAACACCAGTATGCCTCACTGCCAGCTCGCCCAGGAAATTAATTTCATGTTGAGTTGTTCTATCAGAAACCCCTGACGGGAGTGTCTCTACAAGGTAAACAATGGGAAAGGCTCCAGGAACTTTCTGAAGCATTTAGCACAGCCAAAGGCTGACCTGACCTGATTGGTGGGGAGTAGGAAGGAGGCCAGGGAATCCCAGCTCCCCCTGGCCTCCCGGCCCCGCCTGGCAAACTGCCATTTAAAGATACTAGCCCAGTGGTCTCGTGCAGCAGCCGCAAGACTGTCCCTGTTCCCGCCACGAGCATGTTAGCATCAGGAGCATCTTCTGAGCATAAGTGTCCAGATGCTCTTCCAATGCAGTTCTAGAAATAGCCAGGCACCTGAGTGTAACGTGACACAGGAAATATCCTTCCATCCGGTACAAGGCACACGCCTCCAAGGGGCAGGGGAGAGGAAGTCGTAATTAGAATCATTCATTCATCCATACTGTGCCTCCAGCTACGAGCCAAATGTGATTCCCAGCCCTGGCAGCACATTAGAATCACCTGGGAACTTTTAAAAATACCAGCACCAGGGCTCCACCCAAAACCAATTAAATAGGAACATCTGGGAGTGAAGCCCAGGCCTTAGGATGTTTTAAAAGCTCTCTGGCTGATTCTTATGTGGTTGAGGATCACTGCATTAGATAATATATACAACAAAAACCGGAATCACCCACCACGCCTCACGGAGTACTATTGTTTATTGTTTGCAAATGAGTTTCGTTCCTGCAGGTAACTTCGGGTGATCTTCACTACCAGCCTTTGCCCTTTTTGGAGATGAGGCAACTGAGGCTCAAGGGACTACACAGCTGCCCGACACCCCCCAGCAGGTAAGCAGTGGAGCAGGCAGAAGAACTGGGCTTGCTGTGTCCGTGACTCCTGCTCCCACCTCACTGAGAAACATGCTGAGGAATCCGACTGAAGAAGGAGCTCAGAGCACATCATGGCGGTACCCCGGCAAGGGTCGAGAGCCAAAGGAGTAAACTGGGGGAGAAGCCTAGGTGGACCTACTTGTCTTAACTAATGTCCACCAAGCAGCCGACGCCCTTCCCTTTCCTAGCACTGTGCCTGCGTTGACTGCTTGTTTATTTAACCGTTCTCATTAGGGGCTCGTCTAGGCAACAGCGCCTTGTGGCCAGAATAGTAAGCGGGTACGGAAAAAGCTCATCTTACCAGGCCCAACAATTGGCCTTGGGATGCGCTGGCAGCCCCTAAGAAGGGTACGATTTATTGCTTGCGTTCTCAGCTTGTGAACAGCCGTGTTGGTGCTAGCAGGTTGACTGATTTGCTGGCCGTTAATTAACGGTCAGTGGGTGTTACTAGAAACAAAGAGAGAGACAGGTGCAGCATGTGGCTAAGCAGTGGGCCCCACCTCGGGGCTTTGAAACCTAACTCCCTCTCTGGACGGCTGTTAGCCTGATAAAACCTTTGCCTCCAGGTTCTGAATAGTTTTGCCTGTTCCATGGTGGGAAGGTGGCCTCAGGACCTTCAGTCTAGATTCTCACGGGCTGGCTCTTTGAGGAGCAGGACTGACTCCTCCCAGCCACCCTCACTAGCCTGTGCGGCCCTGCTCAGCACCTTTGGCCCGGGGCCCCTCTCTCCTCACTCCACTTCCTCCCTCCTGGTGTCTGTCTGACCAGTCACCACTTTGGAAACACCAGCATAGCCCACCCTTCCCCGTTTGCAGAGGAGGAGAATGAGGTCCAAAGAAAATGTGGCCAAAGCTACACAGAGAGTAGCAGAGCTGGGATCAGCCCAGCTCCCAACCCAGCCCCAGTGCTCCCTGGCGACAGAAGCGACCAGAACTGTAAAGCATTTGCAAGTGTAGAGCCCATTGCTAATGCTAACCACAGCGACGCACAGTTACCAGGTTCGTTTTAGTGGTCCTTGGGCCTGGGTCCAGCCTTGAGTAAAATCATAACATGAGCAAAGCTGGTCTCTAACCTCATCCCCCTTTCAGGTCAAGAAGAAAGAACTTGGATAGGCTAGGCTATGTTAGTAAACAGACATTACTAACATCTCAGTATATGCAAAACTTGTATTTGTGTTTTAAAAGAGGACCCACCTCGAGAAGAATCCAAAGAAATAAGTCTCAGATATCAGCATTTTTTGGCCTGTGATAACTTGATTCATTTGGCCTTCTTGATTTCTTCAATCAATGACAGTGGTAATAATAACAATAGGCCACCTTCCATTGACTGAGCACCCAGTATGTTCCAAGTGGTCTATAGCATACTTTTATATATAATTTAATGCCCCGTGTAAAGCAGGTCTTATTTTCTCCATAAGCAGACAAGGAAACTGGAACTCAGAGTGAATAACAACTTGCCCAAGTTCACACCATTCATAAGTACCAGAGTCAAAAGATTAATTGCTTGTACCATGTACATACACCACCACCTCCTCCTCCTGGACTGCCGGCCTTATCTAAACAAGCATCCAGAAATTGTGGACCTGCATACAGGTCCAAGGATGCAGAAGGGAGAGAAGTACCAGCCCCCAAGGGCTGTAATCCCCTCAAACTGGACCCCCCCTTCCAGCCCTCCCCATCCGCTGGACAACTCATCTCCTTCTAGTCCCAGACCGGGAGGCTGTGAGCTGTGAGGGAAAACACGCAGTTTGAGCAGAGCCTGGCCCAGCCCTGGAAAGGAGCCTGATGGCTGTGACATTCATCAACTGGTTAATTTCAGAAAGGCATCCATTTGCACCAGCTGCTTAAAAGAGCTCTCGGCCCTCAGGAGACGATCAGCCAATCACATGGCACAGGCATGGAGTTTTTCTGGTAACCGTATTCAGCTGGGTGTCTGCTGCTTGGTGGGTTGTATAATTTCAGCTTCGCTCAGGAGAGTGGAGAGTGGAGCTAAAATGAATGATCCTTTTATTTATTGTTCTTATATATTTTTGGCTCACATTTGTCCTTAATGCACGTGTGCCCTATTAACCTATGATGATGATGATGGTCATGATGAAAATGACTGCTGCTGCTCCTGTGTAATAAGAGAAGCCTGGCTGTTTCTGACAGTCTCTCCAGGTGGTTGCATCTTATGTGTATGTTTGGAGGGAGGGAGAGGCAAGGTCACCACAGGTCCAGGGTCTGTCAGTTCAGGTTCAAGCCTCAAGTGAAAAAGACCTTTCAGAATTGATTGATAAACACAAATGCAAACACATCCAAGTTAGAGAGGGAGAAATCCTTCGGCGGTTCCCCAAAACTGGTGATAACTAATGGGGCACTTCCTCCCAGTTGTCAGGTCCCCTCAAGAATCCACATACTTGGTGATCTCCGATGAGGAATAAAGAGTACGGGATGTTCTCAAGGAACCATTCCACCCAACGGGAGAGTGTGGAGGGCAGCCTCCCTCTAGAGCCTCAGTGTGCCAGGCAGGACAGGCATTAGCTCACTTAGCTCTCGCAAAACCCCTGTAAGAATGGTGCCTGCTATCAATCCCATTTTCCTGGTGGTTAAAAAAAAAAAAAAGCCATTTAGACAGGTCAGCTCACTCATCCAAGCCCAGGTATGTCTAAAGCTCTCAAGCAACCCCTCTGTCCTGTCTCTCTAGGTTCGGGGCTACGTCAAGAGCTGGCATTATTTGTCCATACTCAGACCACCTTCTCCCCTCTATAGTACCGGGGACTTTTGCTCAGTTTTGCTCACATGCTCTTTTCTATGGTTTCGATGTAAGCCATCAATCTGGTTGCATTTGATAGCTTATATTTTTGTTTTAAACTCAGTGGTCAATTTGAGATAAGAATTAAGAATGAGGCCAGGAAAAAAATAGATATATACAATTATAGTAGAAAGAAGTTGGAGGTAATAGGAAAAGGAAGAGGAAGGGAGGGAAGCACACTCATTCATTCCACAACAAGAAAGCTTTGAAAACTCACTGTTGTGGCACTACTGAGAGTTCAGAGCCCACAGTAAAAAGATGAACAGTGCTAGGCCATGCCAGCAAGCTTCTCACAAATTAGTAGGGTGGGAATAGGAAACAGATCGAATGTTCAGGGTGTTTGGAAAGCAAAAGAAAATGCATGATCCAACCCTGCCAAAGTCCCCAAGGGGTAGGGAGGTTGGGAAGGCTTCCCCATGCTTTTTTATTATATATCGTATCTTCTGTTATCTCATTAAAAGCAGCAAAAGATCAATTAAACAAGTTTGATCATTAAGTTCATGTTAGGACAAAAAAAATTCTTAATAATATGACAAGTATTTACAAGACAAATGATGACTTATAAGACAATGACTTATGCTGAAATGGAATTAATAATAATAATAATAATGAAATAGCGTTTATTAATTCAAGCACGAATCCAAGTTCTTTACATGTACTAATTCATTTAACCCTCACTAGAACCCTGAGAGGTAAATATTCATACTATTCCCATATACAGGCTGATAAATTGTTTGTTTGTTTGTTTGTTTTGTCTTTTATCGGGAGGTCCCGGGGATTGAACCCGGGTCCCTCCATATGGGAGACGGATCCCCAACCAGTTGAGCCACATCCGACCCCCCAGGCTGATAAATTGAGTCTCAGAGAAATACAGATGGTCAGATAATACTTATCCATCTAGTATGTATCTGGTACTAAGGCTAGGTAGCAAGGAATGGTGGGAAGAGAATAACTTTTAAGTAGACAGACAAGACTGCCTTGTCTTAGTTCTGTAAACTTGGGTCGACTCAGTCTGAACCTTGGTTCCTTCATTGGTAAAATGAGGGGGTTAGTAAATGATTTCTGAGATCCTCTCAAGTTCAAACCCAGAAAAGCCGTATTAACTTTTTCCTCTATGGGAGTAAAGTAAGGAAGGAGGAGAGATGTGAAAAGGTGGAAAGCAGATGAAGGCCTCCAGGGTCCTGGAAGATGCCATGGGATACCAACAGTGCTAGTACAATAGCACCAGCATCCAGTAGGGACCAGGAAACATTTACTAAGCAAAATGAATGGGTGAAGGAAATAAGCAGAAGAAGAGAAATGAAATACTCACTCACAGATGGAAAGAAAAAAATTGATGCCGTATTGTCTAGCAGGAACAAATGCAAAAGCACAGTTCCTAAAGAATCCACAGGGGGCTTGCTGAGGAGGCACCGCCCCGGGAGGATTTGTACAGGTGGTCAGGAGAGCATCAGACTGCTTTGAGTTCAAATCCAGACTCTGGCGCTTGGGCAAGTCACTCACCCTCTCCGTGCCTGTGTTCCTTGTCTGTAGTTTGGGGATAATGTAAGTACCTTCCTCCTAGGGCTGGTGAAAGATCAAGTGAGATAATACATGTAAAGCCCTTACATACCTTGCACGTGGTAGGTTCTCTATAAATTGAGCTATTGATCTTAATCCTAATCTAGGGTGAGGGAACAGGCAGGTAGAAAACCTTGGCAGTGCTCCATCTTTTCATCCTATCCAGCCTGATTGTTCCTTGACAGAAGTTGTAAACGGTTGGGTGGTAAGATCCCTGACAAACTCTAAAAGAACCGAAACTAGACATTATAGAGAAGAGAAGGTGGAGGGATGAATCATCACGTATGGCTCATATATATGCTTACCTGCTTGGTGGGGCGCCTTCAAAGATGCCAACAAGCTGTACTTCTCTGTTGAGGTCAGATCAAGAGGAAATGAGCTTGCTGAGGGAAGTTTCTGAGAAGGGTCTAGACATAGAGTTCAAAAAGGGGAGAAAGGGTGCCTGTTTCCTCCTTTTAGTGGCTTTATAAAGTAAACTGGAGAAATTCTTATCTTTTTATACAGCACGGAGTGGGAACTTGACCAAAGGCTGAGTGATGATTCACTCCGTGTCGGGGCTAAGAGCCTAACATTTTAAGCATTCTTGTGGTTAATTTGATTCTGTTTTTTTTCTTTTCTTTTTTTCTTTCTTTCTTTTTTTTTCAGATTCAGCCACGGGGCTTGCTGAGCACCTACTGTGTTCCAAGCATCCCCCCAGGCCCACACTTCGTCCATATTCTAGATCCCTTCCCCCTGCCGGGACTTCCTGAAACACAATTGTGCCTGCAATTCCCTTTGACCTCGGTTCACGTGCGTTCCCTCGGGGCTTTTATTTCTGACCCGGGAGCACGCGTTCCAGTCAGCCACAGCGCTGACGAGCTTCCCGGGCTCGGACCCCCAGGAGGAGCTGGCGGAGGCGCGAGCATCTCCGCGGGGCCCGGGTCTCTACCCTCGCACCTAGCAACGAGCGCCCCCGAAATCATTCGCGCCATGCCTCGATTCCTCCCTGCTTCTCGGGTGCTGAGTAATGGGGGGTGAATTAAGGAGAAGAACCATATAAATAGACCACTTTAACGAGTGGTCATTTCCACACTTAGGAGCCTCAAGAGCAAAGCCGAGCGCCAGCGAAACGTGGCGCGCTAATGACACCCGAAAGCTGTTTGCTTCTGGACTCTGCTCGGTTGTATTTTGAAAGGGCGACGCGACTCAGTCGCAGGAATGTCCTGGGGGAGAAAATTCTACCTGGACCCTATTATCAAGCTGTCGTGGAGGAGGTGGGAAAAGCCTGCCACAGACGGTCTGATTCGTAGACTGCTCTCGGAAGGACCAATGCCGGGTCTGATCAGGGATCAGGGCTCAGCCTATTATTGCTGCCTGATTTTTTTTTTTTTTTTTTTTTTTTTTTTTTTAAGAAATACCCAGGGCTGCACCGCGCCTGTGTAGACTCCCGAGCCACGCAGTCCCAGCCAGGCCTGGAGGCGGGGCGAGGGAGAGCAAGTGTAACCTGACCCTGCCACCTGCTGGCTGGCGGGTAGGACCGGCAGGGCGCTCAGGAATCTCCGGGAGGCTTGGCTTCCTCCCTCCCCCTGCCCCACTGGCCACCACAGAGTTGCTTATTCCTCCGGGAAAACTCTGATTCTCATTGCCAAGGTTCTCCATGCATGAAATAGGGATGAGAACATTTGTTACCCATTTTCCCAGCGTTTTGTGAGGCTTTTGATAGTCTACTGTTTACAAAGCATCTTGAACTTCTTCACCAGAAGGTGACAATCTATAAGCACCTTGAACTGTCATTGGTAATTGGCATTAATGGAATATCAATTCTGAATCAGATTATGTACCCAACACGTTATATATACACGATCTCATTCAGACCTCACAAGAGCCTGGTAAAACAGGTGTTGCTCTTCCCATCTTTCTGGTGAAGAAAAGAAAACCCAGGAAAGATAAGGAACCTTGTGTAAATTTACACAGGTGAAAAGGGTCAGTATTTGAACCTGAGTCTTGATTCCCAAGTGTTTCTACTATGAGGCTCAGCCTCTCTCGTACACTTTGGATTGGATCTCGTGGATTTTCCATTCGTTTATCCAATGAGTACCTGCTATGCATCAGGTATTCTTTCTTCATTCTTTTGTGTGTGTGTGTGTGTCTACCCTTCTCTATATCTCTGTCCCCGTGTGTCTGTTTCTCTGTGTCTTTGTCTCTTAGTCTCCCTCTGATACACACACACACACACACACACACACACCCTGAGTCAGAGAGAAAACAGCATTCTCATCCTACAGCCCATATGGGGCAGTCAGGTCTGAGCCTTGTTTCCCTCCACTTCTATGCCCAGTCCTGCTTCCCATCACACAATTCCTGGGGACTCAGTACCTGCCATAGCTAAGGCCAGTCCATCTATATGAAACTGGCCATTTAGAAACCTGACTCCCCTGGGTGAGCCTTCCTTGGCAAGGTCTGAAGAAGCTTGCCCGTTCATTGTATGCTACAATTTATTTGACAATAAATTATACATTGTTTTGTGTTAGCTCTTCTGCTGTTGTCTTTAACGACTGTTTAGTACTTGAATCTTTCACATGTTTATGTCTTGTTCCTGGAAGCAGGAGTCATGTCCTGTGTCTTGTTTGATCCACAGTCCCCACATGCTTGACACATGATAGGCATTCAATAAACATTTGTTGGATTTATATCCAATTTCCTCTCCTTCCTGGGAATGGGTCTGCCTAATTACCACAGTCTGTCCCTTGCTGGTATTCTCACCTCTCCCCTCCCCATCCGTTCTTAGTTTTTCATTCCTTCACCTCCTCAGTTAACTTAGCAGAAATCAAGGAGTTACGTTTACTTGCTAAATCACCTTCTTCTCCTACAAACCAAAAGCAAAGCAAATTTGGAGCCTGACAATCTGAATGTGGATCACTTTATGATGACAGAGTTTGTTGGCTAAACGACCTTGACACTTCTGAGCATCCATTTCTCCCACAATTATTTCCAGGTCTTTCCCCTCTCATACTATACTGTTGAAATGTATCTTGAAGGTGGGACATTGAAGGTCAACAATATCCTACTTGCAGCTATATCCAATAGGTCCTTTCCAGCCTTTTCTGGTTTGACCTTTCAGCACATTTGCCATTATTGACCAGTCTTTCCTTGACTTTTCCCTCAGCTTCCATGACATCATCTTCATCGGATATGCTTCTGACTTCTTTAGATGCTTCTTCTTTTCATTCTTATCTACATTCTTCTTACTAAAAATAGTTAAAATAATAACTGACATGAATTGATACTTACTATGTGTCAGGGACTGTGCGAAACTTTCTAAATGGCACTATTATTGCTCCTATTTTAGAGATGAGGAGCCCAAAATTCAGAGAAAGGACATAACTTGCCTTGAGACATATGATCAGCATCATCTGATTCCAAATCACGATCTCAACAGAAAGAGTAAACCTCTCAATCTCCTCATCAGGTGGTCTTGTTCTACTCTTCCCTAAAGTAAACTTTTAGAGTTCTTGGGGCTCTCTCCTGGGCCTGTTTTTCTTCTCTCTGTCTACCCTCCCTAGGCAATCTCACCATTTCTTTGTCTTTAATAACTAATGCAATCACATGTCTGTCCACTAACTGTCCAAGTCAGAAAACTCCATGTCACTTCTTTCCCCTCTAATTCATCCTCCTGAATCTGCTTCCAAGGCCCTTCAAGACTTGGCTCCCTCTTCTCTTTCCATTTTCATTTCTTCTGATTCATTACCTTACATTCTTCACCTAGCTGTGATCACTACATTTCAATTCCCAGAGTGAGCCAACCTCCCTCACTTTCTTCCTCCATCTTCCTCTTATCCCTGGTCTTCTATAAATCGCACCTCTGACTCTATCTTCTTCCATCCCTGGCCCCTCACCTAGCTCAACCTTCCTTACCTTTCAGGTCTTATCTTAAATGTCACTTCTTTGGAGGCTACTTCTCTAGATGAGGTTACATTCTTCTGCTGCCTGTTCTCAGGCACTCTTACTACCCCCAAGCATAATTTATCCCACTTCATTGCAATTGCTTTTCAACTGTGGATGAGGTCTTGTCTGTTGTGGAATCTCAAGCATCTAGCACAGTGCCTTGTGCATGAAAGCCTCTCCAAATATGCTGAGTAAATGAATGAATTGCAAAATAGAGTTTATTTTAACTACTTCTCCATTATATTGGGTAATTGTGGAAACTATGTGAGGTAATATGTGTGATTCTGCTTTGTAAGCTGTAAAATTATAAAACGATTCCCACAACAATAAATGATTATGTGTGCTTGACCGCCTCTACTTTTCCAGATTCCTCATGCTTTTTCTAAACTCATCATCTCCTCAAGAGCTTAGAGATCATGATGTATCAAAGTCCATCAGGGAAGCGGATGTGGCTCAAGCAATTGGGCTCCCATCTACCATATAGGAGGTCCCGGATTTGGTTCCTGGGGCCTTCTGGTGAAGGCAAGCGGGCCCACGCAGAGAGCTGGCCCACGCGGAGAGCTGGTGCAATGAGATGGCACAACAAAAAATGAGACACAGAGGGAAAAAACAGTGAAAGTCACAACAAACCAGGCAGCTGAAGTGGCTCAAGTGATTGAGTGCCTCTCTCCCACATCAGAAGTTCCCAGGATCGATTCCCAGTGCCTCCTACAGAGAAGACAAGAAGAGAAGACAAGCAGACACAGAAGAAGGTGTAGCGAATGGACCTAGAGAGCAGACAGAGAGCACAAGTGGCAAAGGGGTGGGGGGATAAATAAAATAAAATCTTAAAAAAAAAAAAAGTCCGCAGATGGCTCCAGCTGAGAGTTGCCCCACGCTCTTTCACTTTGAGGTTCCTTTCTGATCCAGGAGCTGCTCAGGCTGACTTCTATATCATCTCTATCAACTTGGTTCAATCAGTGGAAGTTGAAATGGATATGAGGAAAGGGAGAAAGAAAGAAACAGGATTTTTATGTGAGGGTAAAAGAGTTGTCAGGTGAGCAGGAGGGTCTTCCTCTGTTCCCTCAGGAGCCCATCTCGCCAAAGCGTGGGTCAGTGTTACATCCCTGGCCTGCTCCAAGCAGAGGTGGGGTGTCCCATCCTCACCCAGTGTAACCCCACACAGGACACACATTGCATCTCTTAGGATTTAACTTGGAAATAGGGTTGCTTTATGCAGAACTACCCCTGAACTTAGAGGCCAACTTCAGTGATAATCTCAAGTGATTTGTTTTAAACCATCACCAGGGGTATGTTGTGGAAATGGGGTGCGTATCAGCGCATGGCTTCAAGTTACGAAAACAACCACAGTCACAACAACAGCCAAAACCCCGCTGGCGTATTCACGTAGGAGAGAGTAGTGTCCTCTTCCCCATTTCATCACCACCTCCGTGGACTGGCACTCCCCTGGATGCTCATTACCCTGATGTTACCTGTATAAACACGCTAGGGGAAAGCAGTCAATATGATCTGCCCTGGACCATCTTTGCCAGGAAAGAACCAGGTTCCTAATACTGCAGAAGATGGTTTATCTGAAAGTATAAACACTGGAAGCATCCAGACATTGCTCATGAGAAAATGCTTTTCTTTTTTTTTTTTAGGGATGTGTTCGTTTGGAATTAACATCTCTAAGCTCCAGAGGAAGAGCTGTTTGGAAGGCCCTGGTGAAAACTCCATCCTTGTACTCACCTGGATGCAGCTCCCTTTAAGTCTCTCTACCTCCAGTCTGCTCTCACTCTTCCAGCTCGTGCCCGTGCAGAGCTTTAAAGCCATGCACCCTGCAGCAAAACAGCATTGCCTGTGACTCTGAAACGCTCAGTGTGCTGATCTTGCCTGCACCTTCCTCTGTTTTCACTGCGCAGTTTGGGGAGGTGACAGAACTGTCATAATGTGTATGTTTAAGTCTGAGTTTTAAATTCAACAGAGAAGAAAAGGAGGGGGCTCCTGAAGATGAGAAGGGGAGCAGATGCACTTTATAATTTTTCAAGATATTAGTTCAAGAGCCTTATTTTTTTTCATCCCCCCTCAAAAATCCCTGCATAACAACTAGATAGAATGATGAGCAGTGACACCTTGGAAGGCAGCCAGGGTAATAGTATTAGAGAGATAATATAATTTTAGAACTGGAAGGGACCTCAGCCTGATTCAGTCCAAAGCTCTCATGTAAAGATAAGGACAGGGAGTCCCAGAGAGGTGTCACGACTTGTTCAAGGTCACGCAGAGTTTAGTCTAGAACTCAGCTCTCTGGGTCCCCAAGGACACACTATCAGATTCAGGCACAGGGCTTAAGTAACAACAGGGCCTGGGCAGAGAGCTGGAAGGAGGCAATGGTAAAAGAAGTGAGGATACAGGTTGCTGGAGGAAAAGAAGCTGGGAAGGGGTTGCAGAGGAAGACACTCTAGAAGCACAAAACAAAGTGGCCTAGCTTGAGACATCTGAGCCACCAGAGGTACCAGATGGACCTGGGACAGGCGGCGCTCAGGCACTGGGGGATTCACTGGGAGTCAAGGCAACTGGAAGAAGCTGAGTCAGAGCGGCAAAGAGTAAAGGGCTCTGCACACAGTAGCGACAGCTGCAGACTCAAGGACAGTGTTTGGGTTTATGGCGTAGGGATAGGACTTCTGGTCAGCATCAGCCACCTCAGCCAGGCAGGAGACTCAAAGCCAAATCTAGAGGAGTCGTATTGTGGACCGTGCTAGTGGGAGGATGAACAGTGGCTGTGATTGCCTGGACTGCAGTCAACCTCTAGGATGGCAAGAGATTTTGACAGAAAGCCATGTCCAGGAGTCACACTGAACCCCGGGAAGGGCAGCAGCTTCAAAGACAAAAGGTCACGGTATGCACAGCCCTGTGATCGAGAGGCCCACTTGGTCATGGGCCAGAGCCCAGGTTAACACGGACCTTCAGAATGAAAGCTTCCCCGCAATTATTTGCCTTTTGGGGCGGTGGGAGGCAGTGAGGAGAGCGAAGAGCTGGCGAGTAGAGAGAACGCAATTGACTGTTCTCATCTCATGGATTCAGAAGTATCAGTGGGGCTGTAGCAAAACACTTGTGCTGCCGATGCTAAAATGGCAAACCTCTAAATAGTTTATCACCAGCATATTCAGAAGATTTTGTCACAAATCTTGAGTAAGTCACTTAACTTTGCTATGTGTCGGGCTAAATCAACACAATGCAAAAACATCTGGATGGAAATGAAATGCCTCCGTCAGTCGTCTGGGTGTTTTGTCTACCTGACATCAAACAGCTGGATTCTGGTAAACATGTGGATGACGTACTGAATTTTTCATTTTTCATTCACATCACAAAATCATAGACTCTCCAACTTGGCAGGAACTTAAAGGTCATCTAATCCCTGATATTTGGTATATCCGCAAATGACCTGTTTTGTATTATCATGCAAATCAAACACTGAGATATGGGTATGTGTTATGCCTAATTATACACATTGTATCTTATTTAAATACATGTTTATTTTAACATTAGGTTCTCCTTGGCTGTTTCATTGAATTGTAAGTGAACCATTTACACAGTAAACTAGATTATCATATGTATGAAAATACAATGAAATCCTGTAATTAGCCCAGACTTGATTAAAAAAAAAAAAAAAAAAAAAAAAAAAGCTGCAGGTGTGTAAATGGGCATGAACCTTGGTGCTTCACTCAGCCCAGGGCCAAGAAGCTGTGTGAGCTATGCCTTGCTCATAGAGCTACCTGTTTAGTGTTATAGGGATAGTGGTTTGCAGGGGGCCGTTGCTTCAGCTCTTTTTCACTTTCTTTCTTGTGTTTGCCAGTTAATGAGCGCAAACCAGGTGTCTGTTCCCAGACCGAGACTGAAGCAAGGTAAGGGCAAGGGACTGTGAAATTCACTAACTGCAGAGATCTATTTCAGCATCTGAAGAGTTCTCAACCAGATGGCCGAGACTCCATCCCCCCACAACCCCCTCGATATTCAGAGAGTGCCATTAAAAACATTCACCCAACACAGCTCCATAGAGAAGATGAGCTAAGGAAGCTTTCTCTTCCGCATAATATATTCAGCTTCTGGTCTAAAGTATGTGCTTCATTTTCCTGATGGTCTGCACAGAGCATTTCTTTTTTGACAAGTTGCTCTTTTTGAGCTACTGTCTCATTTATACTGGTAGGCACCACAGAAATGGGTACAGCCAAATTAAGATCTAGGAGCAAATGGGAATACTTTCCAAAACTAAATAATGTGTGTGCCGAGTTAAAATGATAGTCTGGGGAGAAAAAAATGAAGTTAGAAGATCCGGGAAAAGGAAGAATGGGTGAAATGAGATGGTGAGTCAATGAGGCAGGGAGATCTAGGAAGACTGTTCTGGATGGCAGGAGATGTAGATAAGGAGGTTCTTGTATTTGCAGTGATGAAAGCTTATAATGGGATGGAGGGGAGGCGGTAGTAAATCAATCAGTCACCCGGCTGGCAGCGTTTGCTGGGTGTCCACTGTGCACAGAGCACTCTTGGTTCTCTTAACTGCAAAGAGTTAGCGAGGCTGTAAAAGTCCTTCCAAGATGAGCCTGAGAACTAGCGGAGGAGATCACCACAGAAAAACAACACCTCTGTGAACTTAAAAGAAAACAGAATCATAGTTGAATAATGAGGGTACGTGTAACCTCGGCAGACAGCAATACAACCACAGGCACAAAAGTAACTCAAGCAATCCAGATAGTGTAGTTTCAATATATATGTATGTTGGAGTGAACATTTACTGAGTGCTTCCTATGAAGCAGACATGGTCTTAAGCACTTTGTGTACATGATGTCTTACATACGGGTGATATGGGCAAGCCTAGGAAATCTAAACATCGAGTAATATGCCCATTCATTTTGGTGTGAAATGAAATAAATGAAAGGATATGGGGGAGAGACGTAAGAACAGCTTCAGGCATTTAAGGATTTGATAAACCTAGTTGTGACTATTCAGGCGCAGCCCTTAAAGTATAGCACATGAATTAATTTGCAATTTTTTTCAGATATGAGATTGATTCAAGGTGGACAATGACCATCTCTTAGCTTTTGGGAGAAAATTGTTCTCTGCCATTGTCTACATTTCAATACACTTTCATCATGTATATGTTTCATTGAGTTTGTCATTATTCTTTTGAAATTATGCTTTATCGCTATTGTTTTTCCTGGAGTTTGAAGGCTTGCAAAGTTCTAAAGAAAGTATACTTAACAAAGGCAAAGCATGTTCTGATTTCGGAGAAATGTCAAAGTACCCCACTGGGTGTGGGTAAATTCTCCAATGTCTCTCTTCAGTCTAGTTCTAGGATAGGAAAGTAGTGGAGTCAGAAGAGTCAGTGCCTACAGTTACATTCGAGCAGCTACTGTGTCGGGGCTACCCTTCAGAAGTCTCCCGGGGAGTAACATCTAGGTATTATTCAGAGTTTTGGAATGAACAATTGTAAAATGTATGTTGGATAGGCCAACCTTTTCTCAAAGTCCTCCTCAGAGGAAATCTGGCTCCCCTCCCCATTTCCTCCTGTGCTAAGGGAAGAGACCCTGGGCTGTTGGAAAAGGGTGGGCCATGTTCCCCACCACAAGAGCTTGTTCTCTGCCCTCTGGTGGGGTGCACAGTCAGCACCAGACAAACAGTCAGTTTGAATTTGGGTAAGTAACCCCAGGAGTGCAGAAAATTCTAAAGCAACAGAAGGGATGAGTAAATAGAAAAAGATGCTCTCTGACATTTGAACTGAGGAATACCAAAAAAGAACCCATCAGTATCATGAGGAGTAACAAGAAGATGAACACAAAAAAGCAACCTGAGAGAATAGCCAGTCATGCTTGTGGTGATGAGTAGAGAGATGAAGCACCACCTCCTGGGTTAGATCTTCCAGTTCCCATATGACATTTCACTCACCAGGAGACTACTGTTGCCAGAAGCTCCCATGATGCCTTTCTCCCCTATTGCTTCAGTAAGTCCCCACTGACTGAGGGAGTCTAAAGGACTGTTGGTTCCTGGGAAGAACAAAACGAAACCCTGGTGGGGATCTTAGGGGTCATCTAGCCCCTTGCTACTCAAAGTGTGGTCCAAGGACCAGTAAAATCTACCACTGGGTTCCAGGCTGCAGGAAGTAAGTATAGAAATTGGAAGTAAGCAGTTAGAAACTTTCTAAGAGGAACTCAACCTTGCCCCAGTATCCAATTTTATGTCTATTAAATCTAACAAAAAAAAGTTAGGGATCTCCATTTTTAAAGTATGTGTTGTTTTTTATTCTACCCTTTGCTTTTCTAATAATTTCTTTTTTTATTGTGTTTTATGAAACTATCAGAATGTGATGGATTGGAAATTGCAAAAAACTTAAAAATTGGTTCTTTAAACAGTTTGTGATGAGCTGATCCAGTCCAGTCTTTTCAAACTGAATCCTTGATCCATTAGCAGTGGTAACCCTTCAATGAGTGATAAAGTTAATTTAAATTTGGACACCAACAGTAAAAAGAATAGAAAGAAAATATCAGGGTGCATTGCATGTAGTAAGGATAAGTACTGTTGTGTGAGATGTTTAATTAAAATATGTGTAAAAATAAAAAAGAAAGAAAAAAATATATGTGTATGCTTATATATCACAAGTGTACGTGTATAAAACAGGGGACAGAATCTGGGATCCCCAAGTTATGTTTGTGAAAGGTGCCTCTGCTTTCCTAACAGGTGTAGGGAAATTTTTGTGCATCATTGGAAAACTATGTGTTATCTATAGCACACTCTTCTGCATTATCTGAATTTTATTCTAAGGGAGTTATTTTAAAACTCTGTAAATTGTAGATAACTGATAGTGTTGCAAAATAATTCTTGTCTATAGATATGTAGATTCTGACCCTTCTGATCATGTACCCAACTGCTTAAAACCCTTCATTGTTTTCCTCTTGCCCTGGGATAGAGTACAAACGTGTTATCAGTAGCATGGCCTTCACAACATGGTCTCTTCTTACCACTATCACCGCTAGCTTTGGTCATTTGCAACGTGGGGGGGAGAGGGGGGACCTCCTTACAGTATCTGCCGTTCATGCCTCTACACCTCCTTTTACCTCCACCTGGTCAATTCTTTCCTCTACGCCTTTACCCAGCCAGCTTTGTCACACCAGTGACAAAGCTCTCCGTGACCGCCCCTGCTCCCAGAGCATTGTGTCCTCTCTGAAGTATCACTGTTACTCAACGTCAGTCTCTCTCCTCCACCAAAACAAGCTCTCGGAGAGTGAAGACGGCTTCTGTTTTATCCAGTGTTGCACTTTGTCTTAAGTCGGGTTTCCTGGAAGCAGAGCCTGAGATGAGGATTCTTAAGCAAGTGATTTACTGAGAAAATACTCTCCAGCGAAAAACGTAGGAGTGAGAAAAAGGAAAGGGCGGGGGAGAGAGCAAAGCTGTGGGCTCAGCCGAAGTCCAGCCCCACCCTACCCCCAGGGGGCGCGCTGGAGCTCCAATGACCTCAGAGCGGTACGACCTTGAGGCAAGAGAATCGAGCTTTTCCTCTCCTCCCCGACAATCTGTCATTAGCTGCAGGCTGTCCCCAGAGTGTGGGTGTCTGCGTCGGGGCGGGGGAGGGTCGTGACCACCCTGGCATCACTCCATGGAGTGCCTTCCACCCTGCAGGTCTCCAGAGAAGGGTGCAGCTGTGAGTCCTTAGCTGCGGGGGATGGGGGCACCACCAGGTAACAAGGATCCCTCTGCCTCCAGCAATATCCACTACACACTCAACAGCTACAACATATCCTACCATTCACACTCAATAAATAGCCAAGGAAGAAGTGGCCTCGCCTTTCCACTCATCTCTCCATTTCTCATTTATTCCTGCCTTAATGATTTTTCTAGTGGATTGAATCCCCTAATCTCCCCAATCTTGATTTTTCTTTAAGCCCCTAATTTTTTTTTTTCATCCTTCCCCGAACTCTAATCACTTTACAGGACCCCCAAGTTTGGGTAGCTCTAGTTTCTCAGCTCCATATATTTTGTTAAATATTAAACAAACATCTTCATGACCTTAGTATTTCTCCTAACTAATGATAATTAGTTAAAGGTCTAACTGGGCCCCAGTCAGAATGTGGACATCTTTCCAAATCAAGTGGGATTTGAGAATAGGTTTCTGTCATACCAACAATTACAGGCAAATTTGATTTTTAAACAGTTTAGAACAATTTGCTCCAGCTTATCTACATATATTGCATTTGGGAGTCTGCCAAACTCAAATGTGTGCAGGAGTCATCCAGGCTTAGGGCCCCTGCCTGGCAGCGAGCTGCCTGAGTGGGCACGCAGGGGCTCTAGCACCAGCAGCCCCTCCCATGCTGGGAAGCTGGAGGGAAGGGGATTCTTCCCACAAGAAAGTTCCCTTCTACTCAAGTGGGTTGGGGTCCTAACTTTATGCCAAAAGGACATTTTCCCTCCAGAGAAATTCAGCCCAACTGGACTCAGCCAAGAGTAAGACATTAAGGGTAGACACTGGGTCTTATTCATCTTTACATAAAAGCTAATAATTCTTCACACTTAACTGTTTAAAACTGCTTTCCTATAGAGTATCTCATTTGATCCTCATAAAAATTCCAGGAGAAAATAACTATTATTCCCATTTTACTCATGAGGAAACTGAGACAGGTGGAGGCCAAGTGCCTCACCTCACCTGAGGTCACACCTCTAATAAGTGACAAGGGCACTGTTCAAACCCAGCATGTCTGATGTCAGATAGGCGGGTCTTTTCAGAGTACCCTGCTGTGTGACACAAGGCTACATGCCTCACTGCTGAGTTAAATTACCCAGGGCGTCTATTATTCATGCCCCCTGCTTCCCTTCTTTATTATAGATAGCAAGGAGTGGATGGTGGGCTGATCTGTCTCCGTCTAAAGCACTCTGCTAAGGAGGTCAAGGCCACTGGTTCGATTCCTGAACTAGTTACCTTTGTCTCAAGATAGCAAAGAAAGCAGCCACCTGTTCCAGTGATACAGGCCACTTCCCTAATCCACTGTTCTGCATGTGAGTGCCATAGTCAACAGCAGTGAATGCACTAAAGAGTTTGGATAGAACAGGACAAATCCATCTCTAATTCTAGAGGGCATGAGGAAGAAAATCTTATTACTTGTATTTTTGCCTGGAAGGAGGGAAAGAAAATCACTGGAGTTGCCCGTAGAAGCCTCAATATTTGTTTTTGTTTTTGTTTTTGTTTTTGTTTTTAAAGATTTTATTTATTTATTCATCTATGCCCCCCTTGCTGCCTGTGCTCGCTGGGTCAGCTAACCACGCCGTGTGGGCGGGCTTGCCCTCACCAGGAGATCCCGGGAACCGAACCCGGGGCCTCCCATATGGTAAATGGGAGCCCCACCGATTGAGCCACAGCCGCCTCCCTCAATATTTGTTGAACTGAATTTAGTCGCTGGACTGGATCTAGTCTAGAAAGGCTTCATGGAAAAGGGGATGTGGCCAGCTGAAGTGAGAGAAGGCACAGGAAGAAACCAGCCGAGCAGTGCAGCCCGGCACGCGTCAGGCCTTCAAGCAGAAGGTCAGAGCGCACATATTCTGCTAGAGATAACTCAAAGACTTTGAGGAGCAGGAAAGTGTCATAGGTCACCAGTGGCTGCATTTAAAATCCGGAACCGCAATCAAAACTTTTCACCCCAATTCTCCCATCCCCTCCACTTAGCCTATGGTGCCAACAAAGAAGCAAACATTTGAAAACTGCAGAGCTCTTATTGCTAATAATTTTTAAATTGTCCAATTCAAGGAATACTGATTGGAAGGCCTGTTTTGCAGCCAACACTCTACTGTCCCCAGGGGTGGGGTATATGAGGTGTCTGCCCTAAAGCAGCTGATCATCTAAGAAGTGAAACAATTGTAGTATGTAATACAAAGCAAATGACAATAAAGTGCTACTTACTGAATGCAACAAGGTAAAAAGTTGGCTGTGGCCAGATTTCTGTGGAAAAACTTCATGGAAAAGGACTGAACTGGGCTTTGAAGGATTGCTGGGATCTGGATCTGAAGGCAGAGAGGCATGGAAAGAGCATTTATGGTCTGAGTCCAGCACCCCACCTCACCATCCTCTAGCTCCGCTTTATTATTTCAGCCATTGTTGCAACATGCAGCTGTGAGCAAGCAAAACCTGACAGCACTGCAGCTCAGCGGCATCAAGCACCACTCACTTTCGGTCTCAGGGTTCGTCTGCCACCCCTGCCTGCAGGAACCCAGACATGCAAGCCTAGAAGAGTGCAGAAGCGGACACCCAAAGGGCAACATGGATTGATACTCCCCTTTGGGCTGACAAATCTGAGATGCATTCTAGATGGCTCTTCAGAGGGACTGAGCTCCAGTTGCACAAAGTGGTGATCAGTAAATAAAGTCACCATGGATTGGCTGCCCCTTCTTCCCTGTTTCAATCTTCACACACCTCAAAGTGTCCCAATTCTATCTCTTTGCATCATTTCCCAAAACCAGCCACCTGCACAGAATCCCTTGTTTGGGAAGAAACCTGGACTAAGGTTAAGAACTGAACTTGTCTCTTTCCTCTGTATCCCTGGGAAGTAGCTGTTCCCGGGACAGGAGGGAGTCAAACCATTTGGCCCTGGGAGGGGGATGTGGCATCTACCATGCCTCCCAGAGCTCTGGTCAGCTCCCTCTTTTTGATCAGCCCTGTGGGGCCTTCACTTAGAGCCAGGAGGGTCTTCAGAGCACACGCTGAGGCCTGAGTGATGGGGAACCACACACCTGCGTGGTACAGAGCACATCACTGAGGGCAAAGCAGTCAAGGCCTGTGTCCCCTGCTCTCAGATGTCTGTGACATCTGAGACTAGGATTGTGGAGATGGAGATAGCCAGACCTCAGTCTCCCTAGGACATTCTTTGTGGGACTCCTGGATATCCCTCCCCCTTTACGTCCCTAGGAGGAAAGGCTGGCATCTTGCCAGGACCTCCAGCCCGCTCCCAGGTTGGCACTTGCTCAGGCTGCCGACAGCCAGGCCCCTAGACCCCTCGGCTCTGTCGTGTCCTCACGGGAAGGGTTCTCAGAAGAGCTATGAGGCGGGCTTGCTCTGGTCTCAGTAGCGGGCCTGTCTCTTTCTGAGTGGAGACCGTGCTGAGTTGTGTGTTTTACAAGGTAAGTGTGGTAACAAGAACTTGGACAGGCTCTAGGTCAACCACAGGGACACCAGTTTGAGAAGCAGATCTAGGCTGAATGCTGAGGGGAGCGGGGGAGATTTAACTTAGTGACAGGGAACCATATCCAGGAATACCAGCTGTCCCGCTGACTTGGGAAGACTGACTTAAATCAGAGGAATGCTAAATCGTGAGAGATTTAGATGAGACAGAACTTTCTCCTTGCAAAGGCTATGGAGGCCTTAAACTTGGTGGGAAGATGAGGTGGGAAGATTACCGAGGGGAGTAAAGGGGGAGGACGACTAAATAGATTTCTCGGGTGATACTAGAAAGAGCTAAAATAGTTTAAGGCTTTATAGCGGGATGCCCAGAGTGGTGGCAGTGGACTTGTTCTCCTCAGCCATCTCTCTGACCCCGAGTGTCCCCATCCACAATCCATATGTTCTGAGTGAATCTATAAAGGGGAAATAACATTAGCACCATGGCAGAGGCAACAAAACAGAGATAAAGAACCTGGATGCCGGAGCCTGACTCCCGAGATTTGAATCCTGACTCAGTCACTTCCACCACTCCCCCTACGTAACCTTGGCAGGTTATTGACCCTCTCTCCGCCTCTCTGTCCTCATCTGTAAGATTAGGACAACAGGGGTCCACCTGCCTCTAAAAGTTGTGGTGAGGTTTAAAACAACTTCATGTATGTGCGATGTATAAAACAGTGTCTGGCTACTTATTTGTTAGCTATTGTGATTGTTGAGGATTGATTGATCGACAAAAACCAGAAAAATGCTCAGCATTCCACGTTTTACTCCATATACTTCTGAATTCCTCAGCTCTCTTGATGAAATGTAGTCAGGTATTGTGTTACTCAAGATTTTTACATATAAAACTATTTTTAAGCAGTTAACTCATCACCTGCCACATTGTAAGATCTCACTAAATGTTTGCTATTATTACTGCCATCATCACTGTTATAAGAAAGCCATTCCATCTCACCAGGTCTGCAGGCTAACAATACGGCAGAAGGCTTGTCCTTGGAACGGGAGCAGGCAGTGGCAGGCATTAACTGAGGAAGGATCCCCAGTAAAACTGCTGTTGGCATTGAAGAGGATGAGAGAAGTGGGAACTGAGCTGGCTGTAATGTTTAGCCTCAGGCTAGAGAAACAGTTGAACAAGAGCAGAACAGGAGAAAAACAGGGACGAGAAAAGCACATAATATTGGGTGGAACCGGTTGTAATACATCAGACCAATTTCTTCTGTACAGTTTGCTACTCCCGTTCCACGTCAGGGGGGCTAGTTCAATCCATCAAGAAGTATTTCTGAAGCTTCTACCTTTTTCAGCACTGTGATCAAGTTTATGGGGAAAAAAAAAGAGGTATGAGGCAAGCCTTTCTCTTGGACTTATAATCTTTTACAGAGAGAATACAGTAGATAATAAACCATGGTTTATTACAGTGTGACGAGTTTAACAATAGAGGCATGTATAAAATAGCATGCGAAGCGGTTAAAATGGGAGATTTTAGGTTGTATATGTTTATATTTTTTAAAACGAAATACAACCATAGAAGTTAAAGAAAAAAGAAAACCTACAAGCATGGTGCCTTTGAGGAGTTCAGGGTAAGTACGGGAGAAAGTAGGAGATGGGATTAGTAGTCTACATTGACATGCTATGACAAACTCTTTATGCTAAGGAATTTGCACTTTATCCCAAGGGCACTGGAAAGCTAATAAAATACATATTTCACTAAAAAGTAGCGTGGAGAACAGTGTCATAACCTTGGGTTTTGAGGTGGGGGCTCAGAGGGCGACAAAGGAGCAAGACACTGCAGGTACAGGGCCCTTTAGGAAGCACATGGGAGCACAGTAGGTAAGGGCAGGTGAGAGTGATGAGGAAAAAGGTAATTGACGGTAGCAATCAGGTCATAGAGGACAGTCTACAAAATTTGTAGTTTTTTTTCCTGAGGGCCGGGTTATAGGTGAAGGATTTCGCAGGAAGTGACATTCCACATTTGCATTTTGGGACGATAATAACAGTGTCTTAGGGTGTTGACATTTTTTGGACCACCTGTGCCTTATAAACATTAAATCCTCACAACCACCTTTATTATCCCCAATGAAGGTGAAAAAAACTGCCCAAGATCACTCAATTAGTGAGGAGCAGAAAGAGGATTTCCTGTCTCCAGAGCTACACACTTAACCCTCCACTCTGCTACCTCTCTGACTGCAGTGCCTCCACTGGGGATGGGGAAGAGCTGAAGCTGTAGTCAGGATAAGAGATAAATGAGGCCAGACCTGAAGCAGTTGGCAGAAAGAACGCAGAGAAAGAAACAGAGACCAGAACTATTTAGGCAGTAGGCGCTCCTGGGCTTTGTGATTGATTAGCTGTGGGAAGCAAAGGGTGGGGCTAGAAGGACTCCAAGGTTTCGGCTCATCTAACTGAGTTTCTTGTGGGGCTGTTGACTAGTGAGACAGACTATAGAAAATGAATAAGGTGGGTGTGGAGAAAATGAGCTGAGGTAGCTGTGGGACGCCAGGTGGAGCTCCTAGTGGACTGTGGACAGACACAGCTGGAGTTCAGGAGCCAAGATTGGGATGCTGGGAGACCCTGGGAAAGCTGAGCAAAATGCAGAGTTTCTACTGAAGTTATAAGGTAAGACTGGTCACCGAGTCCCTTTGATTAGGGAAGTGTCATGGTCAGTACTAGCTTTTTTTCTTTTTAGGTACGGGGGCCAGGGATTGAACTCAGGGCCCTGTATGGGGGAAGCCGGCGCTCAACAGTTGGTTTCTTAGTTTGGTGTTTTGCTTGCTGTTTCTGTTTTATCAGGAGGCACCGGGAACCCAACCTGAGACATCCCCATGCTTGAGTCACATCCGCTCCCCAGTACTAGCTTTTTATTTTATTTTATTATTTTATTTTATTTTATTTTATTTATTTATTTTTTTACCGGGAGGTACCAGGGATCGAACCCCGGTCTCTCCATATGTCAAGCCTCAAGCTGAAATATCCAAATACTAAACCTGAACTCTTATGTGAGCCCCCATTCCACTCTGTGGTGGCAATAACACCTCAGTGAAGAATCAGCCAGCACCCCATCCTCAGGGCGGAGACCCAGCTCTGCGGGCTTAGAAGCACTGGAGAGGGGAGCCGATCCCTTGCGGTTGTCAACCATCCACACTGCCTTCCACTCCCGTGAGGTCTGCAGCCGTGGGCCGAGCAGGTTGCAGCGTGTGCTCCTTGTCACGACTGCAGGGTCTTGCTTCCTCTGGAGGTGGTGAAAGGCTGGAGGCCCAGCATTTACAAGCACTTGTCTCTTTTATTTGTCTTGTCCCTCATACCACCTGGTGACTGAAAGGTGAAAGAGAAAAGGAAATGTTGGGAAATGAAGTGGATGTGTCTTGAAATATTATACTGTCATACAATGAAAACCGTGTTTGGGGAAAACCAGTTCACCAACACTGACCAGGACCTAATGGAGTGGCCAGTGGGCAGAGGAATAGGGAGGCTGGTAGGGACGGCAGTGAGGTACAGGACTCTGTGGTTTACAATGCACTTTTACCTCTCATTTCATCCTCACAATGACTCTCAGTTGGTCTTACTATCCCCACTTTACAGACAAGGCAACTGAGAGACGTTAAATTAGAGCAAATCAGCCAGCTGGCAAACAGAAGCACTCAGACTCAGAACTTGTTCTTCTGATGAAATCCTTTAAGGGGAAAAAGTGTCCCTTCTTGTGCACTGGTCGCCCACTGCATGGCCCACAGTACGGAGTTGTCCCTCTGGGAATAAAGTGCTGTAAACTTCCGAGCCTAAAGTTGTGTTCGAAGGCTGTCTTCAGAGAAGATCCCACTGGGAAACAAGCCTGGACCACCTTAAAGGATTCCTCTGGGCTTTGGCGGGACTTCCCACAGAGCTGCTTCCAGTGCACCACATTGAGCCTTCCAGCCTTCCGTGGTCCTTGTGGAACTTCTCTGTTGAGGCACAGAATAAAGCCGGTTCCAAAAACCTTCCTCTGATTCATGCTGAATGAAACCCTGGTTTACACTATCGGAATTTCAGAGGCAGTTGTAGCTGCCCTGATGCTTTGAATGAGAACTGGTTCAAATCATGTAGCCTCTCCAGGAGCAGTTTTTCAAAGGAGTGGTTTATAATTTCTCATGTGCAGCAGTAGTGAGGGGTTGGATTTGGAAGGAGAAAGGAGAAGGCACAGATGGAAAGGGCAGAGAAAGAGCCACCTTCCTGGATTCAGAGCAGCAAAGAGCAAAGGAGACAGGTGAGGCGCGCCTCTGGTGATAAGAGGCTGGAAGTAGTTGGCTGGGAGAGAATACCTGGCAAGATAAAGAGGAGAAAGAAAGTCTATTTGGTAGGTGGAGCCCTCCTTATGTGGAGAACCAGAGAGGTTTCTATTTCCCCAGATGCTAGCTGGCATTCAAGTCTTCCTGATCCCACCTCCATCCTCTTCAGGGACCCTCCACTTCAGCTAGGCTACTGCTCCTGGTTCCCCCATCCTTCCCCTCCTGCTGTCCCCTCCCCACCTTCTACCTCCACCCATTCTAGAACATCTGCATTCTAACCGCTGGACACTCCCTCACCTTGTTCACCCTTTCTGGCTCACCCTCTACCCTTTGCTCTACCTCAGCGATCAGAATCAAATTTGAATGCCAAGAGATGGAAAGTTTATGTTGTATATATGTGTCAAGGAAGGAAGGGAGGGAGGAAGGAAGGAAGGAAGGTAGGAAGGAAGGAAGAAAGGGAGGGAGGGAGGGAAAGAGAAAGGGAAGGAGGAAGGAAGGAAGGAAGGAAAAGAAAGAGAAAGGGGGAGGGGGTGGGGAGGGGGAGGGAGGGAGGGAAGGAGGAAGGAAGGAAGGAAGGAAGGAAAGACAACAGGGGACAATTACAACTAATGTAACTTATGGATGATAAGTTAAAAGATTGTGCAGCAATGGCAAGAAGATATTTTTCAATACTAGGGGACAACAATAGGGGGTATAAGGGAGTATTGGATTTTTCCTTTTGAAGTAAGGAAAACGTTCTAAAGTTGACTGAGGTGATGACAGCACAACTGATGAAAATGAGAGCCACTGAGTGTCCACTTTGAATGGACTGCACAAAGCATGGGGCTGTATAACACAGGGAATCCAGTGGTGGATGATGGACTGTGGTTAACAGGACAAATATGACAATGTTCTCTCATGAATGATAACCAATATCTAATACTAATACAGGGTATTAATAATCAGTTGGGGGAAGCAGATGTGGCTCAGTCGATAGGGCTCCCGTTTGCCATATGGGAGGCCCAGGGTTCGATTCCCGGGGCCTCCTGGTGAAGGCAAGCCAGCCCATACAGCGTGGTGAACTGACGCAGCAGGACGACCCAGCAAGGGGAGACAAGCAGACACAGAAAAACACACAGCAAATGGACACAGCGAGCACAAGCAGCAAGGGGGGGATAAATGAATAAATAAATAAAATCTTAAAAAAAAAAAAAAATAATCAGTTGGGTTGGGGGAAAAACACACCAAATGTAAGATATGGGTTATAGTTAGGAGTAAAATTTTTGTTTATTTATTTTTCTTACTGGGAGGTCCCGGGGATCGAACCCAGGTCCCTCCATATGGGAGACGGGCGCCCAAACATTTGAGCCACATCCGTCCCCAGGAGTAATATTTTGACGATGCTCTTTCATAGTTTGTAACAAATGTTTCACAACAATGCAAGGTGTTGGTGGTGGGATGATGTATGGGAGCCTTGAAGGATGATATGCATGTTTGTTTTGTAAGTTCACAACTTTTACTATACACTTATTGTTTAGGTATGTTGAATGATAAACTTCAATAAAATTTTATTTTAATAAAAGGGACAATAACAATTATATGCAATATGTGATCCTGAACGGGATCTAATAATGGAAGAGAAAAGACTGAAAGGGCCATTTTTGGGACATTCGAACAAATTGGAATATAGACTATAATCTGTATAGCAATGTTAAATTTCTTGAACTTGATTAACAGCACTTAAAGGGGAAGTAGACGAGAATGCCCTTGTTCTTAGGAAATGTATGTAGCAATGTTATGGTTTCAAGGAACGTGATGTATACAACCTACTCTCAAATGTTCAGAAAACAAATAGATTAGGTAGATCAATTAGACAGGTAGATGATAGAATAATACAGCAAGTGTTGCAAAATTTTAAAATTGGTGGATCTGGGTATCTGCAAAGGGTGTATGCTGGAGTTCTGTGCTTGGGTTTTGTATTATTTTTTCAACTTTCCTGAAAGTATGAAATTATTTGAAAATTTAAAGGGAAAAAAAATGGAATGCCAAATGTCCCATGAGTCATGACCTGAACCCCCAGGCCACCGTGATGCCCTATTGTTTACAGGGGTGGTTCTCAAACTCTACCATGCATCAGAATCAGCTGGAGGGCATCTTTAAACACTGGGTCCTTCCGAGTTTCTGCTTTAGTAGGTCTGGTGTGGGGCCTGAAAACTTACATTTCTAGCAAGTTCCCAAGTGAGGCCAACCCTTTCCGTCCTGGGCCACTAGCCTGTACAATTCATTTTGCCTTACTGATACCTCTATTGAGTGCATTTGTCTTGCCTCCCAGATAAAGCTGTGAACTCAAAGGCAGTGATGAGGTAGTTACTTGACCATATCCCCCCTATTGTCTTCCTGGCTTATCGGAGTAGGACCACAAACCCAACATAACTTATTAATTAGTATGGAAGGTTAGTACTGATTTTAGGTAAAATTATGAATTAGGCAGTTTGCCTACAAGAACCTCCCACTTTCCTCTCCTCCATTCCTCAACCAATTTCTATGCCACTCACTGACTTCCTCAAAACAACCCTATAAAGCAGGGGTTCTTTAACCTTTTTTGTTCCACAGACCTCTCTGCCAGTCAGGTGAAATGAATACTACTGTAATTTATTTATTGCATATTGTGAAGGAAATGCTAGATTTTAGTTAAAGGTCAGAGGAAATAAAGATAATAAGTTGAATTTTTTTCAATTCAAGCTCACAGGCCCCCTGAAATCTTTCCACAGACCCCTTAAGAGTCCATGGACCCCTGGCTAAGAACCCCTGCTATAAAGTACGTACTGAAACTCCATTTCATCTCAATTACACCCTCTCTGAAGGCTGCATCTTCATATCCCAAAGGTTCAAAGGAAACCTTTGCAGGCTGAAGTATAGGGCAAGGGTCAGCAACCTTTTTCTGCTTCCTCCAGGCTGACCCAGTCACCCAAAAAGCATATGCCTGCCCTAAATATCCAGGGTTCTCCTAACCGCCCCTCAAAATCTGTAGGTAACTCTTATGTTTGCCAAGAAGGAGAGGAGTGAGGTAAAGCAGTAGCTAGAGAAGGGTGTGAAACCCAGGAGGCTTTTTATTTTGGTGTGTGTGTGTGTGTGTGTGTGTTTTAAGATGAGACTTGAGAGTATCTGGACACTGATGGAGAGAAGTCAGTGGCGGGGACGGGGATGAGGCTATGAGAGAGAGGGAATAATTGAGAGAGGGAGGGCTGTGAAGGAGGGTGGGTGGGATCCAGAGCACAGAGAGAAGGATTAACTTAACAGGAGCGGGCGGGACACCTCTCCCATTGTAGATGGAAAAAGGAAAGGATGGATTTAGATACAGGAACAATGAGGCTTTAGATTCGAGGTGACTCCTAGTGCTAACATCTAGTGATTCCATGAAATTAGATCGCCACGGTGTCAGTGGCTTAATGTGTCACCTCTACTTGGCAAAGCTTTAACCCAAAGAAATGAATCTTTCATGAGAGACTCTCAGGGAGACCTGTCGGGAGGGCAGCAGGGACTTCCCAGTGGCCTCGAATACCTACTCTACTGCCCTGCTATACAAGGTGGGATTGGGGAAAACAGGACAGATACATCCAACTGTAATAACATAAGGACTACAGCAAGGTCACAGACTAGAATTAGAGCCCTGCGCCGCCCGACCTCACCTCCCGTCTCTTCCATCCTCACTCATCCTCTGACCACCTGAAATCACAAGGAAGGGGGAAGTATTAAGAAGAGCTTCTTTCTAACTCCGGGATTGGAGCCTTGGGATGCCACATGCCATCTCAGACCCACAAAGTCCCAGCCCATCTCTGAGGCTCTGAGAAACATCTAATGATGATAGGAATAATAGCGGCAATTCATCGAATGTCTCCTCAACTGGATTAGTGTGCAAAGTGCCCAGCACATTGTAAGATGCAAAGTCCTCCTACAGAACCTGGGTCGTAGGAAGAGCTCAATAAAAGGAAGCTGCCATCATCATCTTCCTCCTCTTCCTCATCCTCATCATTACTCTGTGCCAAGCACCATGCTAGGTACTTAGGTGCTATACACACACACAAACACACACACACATTTAATAATGTCTATTTTTTTTCCTAATTACAAAAGTAGTAGGTGGTCAGTGTTTAAAAATTCTAACAAGAAATACATAACATAAGTGCAAGCGTGGTGTGCTGAAGAAAGAGAAAGCACTGGTCCCAGCCTCTGTGTTTGCCCTCAGGCTTTCCTGATCCTGTGATGTTGGGCATATCATTTAACTCAGTTTCTTCAGGTGTTAAATGAAGGCAATAATAGTTCTTTTTTTTTTTTTTTTTTTTTTTAAAGATTTTATTTATTTATTCATTTATTCCCCCCTTGCTGCTTGTGCTCGCTGGGTCAGCCAACCACGCCATGCAGGCGGGCCTGCCCTCACCAGGAGGCCCCGGGAACCGAACCCGGGGCCTCCCATATGGTAAACGGGAGCCCTACTGATTGAGCCACAGCTGCTTCCCAATAATAGTTCTTATATCATAGGGTTCTTGGGGAATTTAAATCAGACGATATAACCATAAAGGGCTCACTACAGTGTTTGGCACACAGTATGCAATCAATACAAGGTTGTTATTATGGCATATTATTATTGTCATCGTTTTACAAATAAAATTCCCCATATTTTACACCTCAGAGTAACCAATATTGATAGCTCATTGCATGTTTTTCATTTTTTCTATGCAAACGTTAGCCTATATATTTATGTGTGTAGATATGTAATTTTAATAAGAAATGGATTCCAAAATATATATACCATTTTGCATCTTTTTGTTTATTTGACAAATACTATGGTATTATGAGTCATCCTCAAAACAACCCTATAATATACATACTGGAACACCATTTTGCCTCAATTGTACTCTCTCTGAAGGCTGCATTTTCATAAGACAAATGTTCAAAGGAAACATTTGCGGCTGAAGTATAGGGCATGGGTCAGCAACATTTTTCTGCAAAGGGTCAGATAGTAAATAGTTCAGCCTTTGCAGCTACTCAACTCTCCTGCTGTAGTGCGAAAGCAGCCATAGACATTACATAAATGAACGAGAGTGACTATGTTGCAATAAAACTTTATTTATGGATCCTGAAATTTGAATTTCATAGAATTTTCAGATGTCACAAAATATTCTTCTTTTTATGTTTTTCAATCATTATTTTAAAATGTGAAAACCATTCTTAGCAGCGTGGGAGTGCTTAGTGGTTAAGCATCTGCTTTGATGTACAAAGTTCTAGGTTCAATTCCTAGCACGTCCAAAACAAACAAACAAACAAAAACATTCTCAGCTTGCAGGCTGTTCAAAGACAGGCAGCAGATCAGATCTGGCCCGCAGGTCATAGGGTGCAAACTAGCTTGCAAAGATTAGAGGATCAATGAAGTGTAGAAGTAACATCTTAATATAATCTTCCTACTTCTCAGTTGGAAGTATTTTTCCTCTACTTAAGATGTCATTGTCCCACCAAACCTGTTAAAATCCAACTTAGCTTTTTAAGATTTAGATCAAATGCCACATCCTCTGTGAATCCATCCCAAAATTCTCCTGAAGAAATAAATGTTGTTCCTTCATCCATGTATTTAGAATCAAGAATCTTGGGAAACGGATGTGGCTCAAAAGGTTCGGCGTCCCTCTACCATATGGAGAGACCGGGGTTCGATCCCCGGTACCTCCCGGTAAAAAAAAAAGGAACCTAGATTTAGGAAGCCTCTGCCAGAGATAGAACCATGGTTTGAAAAGCTGGCAACTAAGGAGTCTCTCTCTCTCTCTCTCTCTCTCTCTCTCTCTCTCTCTCTCTTCCACATCTCTGAGTAGATCTATTTCATTGCCTTTTTTTTTTTTTTTTAAGCAGTCTTCCCATTCAAGAATTAATAGAAACCACCTTGTTCCTGTGAGTCCCAATTTTAAATTTCTGGGAGAGAGTGAATCTGTCGGCCAGGGAAATGGGTTGCATAGTACAAATGTAGATGCCGAAGCTTAGCCGAGGGAGTAGTCCAGGGGATTATTCTACGAGAATAAAGGGCATGCACTGGCCAGTGCCTGTAACACTTGCTGGCTCTATCTCATCGTGGCTATGTCGTGGTTACCTATGCACATTTTCCTGCTATTTAAATGGAAACTCATTTTGGTGTCCTCAGTGCTGGCTCGCCCTCTCTTCATTCCACAGGTAATAGCAAACACTGAGTTGAGCTGAAAACACCTTCGAGTCAGCCTTTACTGCATCTTTTATCTTTATGAAAGGTGCACATTACACTGCCAGGCAAAAGCATGTGGCCTAACAAATTTCCTTCTCCTGGTTTGAGTTTTTTGTTTTTTTTTTTAAATTAAATTGTCTTTCACTTGGATAATTGCATTATTTCCATTTCAGGTTTTCAGAGGTCAAACAACCTCAGATCCAGATGTCCTATGAATGCAACTACAATAGTTTCAGGACAATTATCTTCTTCCAGCTCTGCAGGGTGGAACAACTCCAACTCTGGAGCCAGGCTGGTAAGAAATCCATTTTCACACGTCCCTCTCAAAATCAGTTAAAACTGAATTCCCGACCTGTGTGAACAGAGAATGACTTTGCTGTGGCTGGTGGCCTGTGTAGCGGCTGCCTCTGCTGCTTTCTAAGCAGGCCTGAGAGCAAGCCAGTGCCCCCGGATCATACTGGAATCCCTCTGCCCATTAACCAAGGCCGCTGTAAGCTCCTGCTCTACCCCACGGCAGCAGCCAAGGTCAATCAGGAAAGGCTGTCTCTCCTGGCTGTCTCACGAACTGCTGCAGAGTTTCTCTTCATAGTTTATTTCCTCTCCTCTGATCTTCTCCCTTGGGGGAGAAGTTGGCTCATTGTTTACCAAAACCAGTTGCTCCCACCGGTAGCTCTGCTGCCTCTTTCTGCTCTGCTGAGCTGCGAGCTTCACACAGAAGCAGATCTCAAGGAAGGGGCATGAGAGATACAGCCCGCGGCAAATGCACCGAGTTCTAGTTTGTGACTTCTTTGCCTTGGCCCTTCATGGCCTTCTCAGGTCTTCTAAACTCCCTTCCACATCCTGATTAGAAGGGAGGGGGGCAGGACAAGGAGAATTTGCTGTCTGCCTAGCACGGCTAGCACGGCAGTTGTATTATTACATATATCCCTTCTTCATAATAAACGCTCTAAGACTTTCCTATTTGGGGTACTTATTAATGTATTATCAAGGCTGATTTTCCTCCCAAGAGGATTGTGTGATAGTGCACAAAGTGTGTGCCACATTTTTTTTTTTAAGATTTATTTATTTACTTTATCCATTTTATTTATTTTTTTAAGATTTTATTTATTTATTCATTTATCCCCCCCTTGCTGCTTGTGCTCGCTGGGTCAGCTAACCACGCCGTGCGGGCGGGCTTGCCTTCACCAGGAGGCCCCGGTAATCGAACCCGGGGCTTCCCATATGGTAAACGGTAGCCCTACTGATTGAGCCACAGCAGCTTCCCTACTTTATCCATTTTAAACCCCCCCTTCCCCATTTGCTGTTTTGTGTCCATTCGCTGTGCGATTCTCTGTGTCTGTTTCCTGCCATCTCTTCTCATCCTCCTCCTCCAGTCTTCACCAGGATTCGATCCTGGAGACCTCCAATGTAGGAGAGAGGTGTTCTGCCGCCTGCGCCACCTCGGTTCCTGGTTTTCAGGGCTTTCAGAGCATCTCGTCTTGTCTTGTCTCTCCCCTGTTACATCATCATCTTGCTGCATGGCTCCCGGGGCCTGGCGGCTCACCGGCACACAGAGCCTGGCAGCCCATGAGCCTTCTATATATATTTTTTTTCTATTTTACCGGGAGGTCCCGGGGATCGAACCCAGGTCCCTCCATATGGCAGAAGGACGCCCAACCATTTGAGCCACTTTCTGTCCCCCTGTGCCACATTTTTAAATGAAATGCATAGAACCCAACTTATCATTAACCTATTTAAATAACAATTATAAGTATGAATCAAATACATATGAATGCAAGTGAATCTCTTTGATTATCTTTTATCATTTAATCAGGATCCTTGAAAAGCATTTCATAAGGGTATATGAGAATTCTTTGTACTATTTTTGCAAGGTTTTTGTAAATCTGAAATTATTTCAGAATGAAAAACCAAAATACATATATATATATTTTTAAAAAGAAGCATTTTATAGGTCATTAGCCATAATTAGAGCTTTTTCAAAAAGTTTCCCAGAAAAGGAAGAAAAAGTAAATAAAAACACCATATCAAAACAGCACTTTAAAAAATGGTGTGTTAAGACTTTGGGACATTTAGTCTGTTGACCAGTTTTAGACTGGTTATTCCCTCAGCCTATCCACATGTGAGTCCATTCTCCTGATTTACTGTAGTTGAAAAAGTAAGGAAGAAGCTGTGTGCATTTATTTAATCTGAAGGAGACAGGAATTTCTATTCCTCACTGCAGGGATGCTCTGTTTTCACCTGCTACCCCTGAGTGGGGCTCAGTAATGGGAATCTCCTGTTAATACATGTTTTTCAAGTTAGTTGTGTTCCCTTAAATATTTTCTGCCTCTGAAAATTATAGTTCTTGATTTTCTACCCACCTTCTTAAAGTTTTGGAGGAAGCATGTTACAGTTTGTGGATTTCCCAGATGTCTTGTTCTTTCTTTCATCATGTAGCTTTGGCCACTTAATGCTCTTTATTGATCTGGAGCTTAGTTGCAAAGGGGAAGAAGGTGAAATTTAAACTGATATATATTTTTTGTAGTTTTGAAAAATGCTTTTTATACTTCAGTGACACAAGCAAATTTCCTTTACATATTAGAGATACTGAGGGTTACACGAGAATATATGTAATTTGCAAACCTCTAGAGCACAGTATTATCCCAAAATATAAATCACCAGTTTATTTTCTACATGCAATATGTATTTCCTTATTCATCAGGAAATATAATATTAAAAATCTTACTTGTACACCATTGTTCATAGCTTTATTCACAATACCCATATGGTGGAAACAACCGAAATGTCCAACAGATGAATGGATAAAAATGTATTATGTACATACAATGGAATATTACTCAGCTGTAAAAAGGAATGAAGTTCTGGTACATGCTACTACATGGGTGGAAACTTGAAAACTTCATGTATGAAATGAGCCACATGCAAAAGGATAAATACTGTGAAATTTCCACTTATTTGTTTGGGATGATGGAAAAATTGTAATGGTAGCACAACTTTGTGAATGTAATACCACTTAAGCGTACAGTTAAAATGGTTAAAATGGGGTATATTCTGTGCTGTTACCACTATAAATAAAAAATTATATACCCCATTTCTGATCCTGAACTACAGATCATAAACTGATAATTTTTAAGTCCTGCAATACTTGTTTGTGAGAATGCTTTTCTGGATTCTGTATTACTTTGTGGAGTCTTTTCAAAAAGGTATTTTTAAATAGTATCATTTCTCTAAGATGCTATATACAGGAAATGTTTTCCTTGAACATTTATGTTTTAACAGTTCAAGTGGAAACCTAATAAAGGTAAAACAAATGATGATACAAACTGTATGCCCCTTCCATTATCTGGGGTTCAGAAAATCAATGGCAAGGTGGACAATATAAAACAGCAGTAAAGACCAGGGACGTTGGGTCAAAAAGAACCAGGTCTGGGGGCGGATGTGGCTCAAATGGTTGGGTGTCCGTCTGCCATATGGAGGGACCTGGGTTCGATCCCCGGGACCTCCCAGTAAAATAAAATATATATATAAAGAGAGAGGGCGCATGGGCTGCCAGGCTCTGTGTGCCGGTGAGCCGCCAGGCCCCGGGAGCCATGCAGCAAAATGATGACGTAACAGGAGAGAGACGCAGGGGAGAGACAAGACAAGATGCTCTGAAAGCTCCAAAAACCAGGAACCGAGGTGGCGCAGGTGGCAGAACACCTCTCTCCTACATCAGAGGTCTCCAGGATCGAATCCTGGTGAAGACTGGAGGAGGAGGATGAGAAGAGATGGCAGGAAACAGACACAGAGAATTGCCCAGCGAATGGACACAAAACAGCAAATGGGGAAGGGAGGGTGTTTAAAATGGATAAAGTAAATAAATAAATCTTAAAAAAAAAAAAAAAAAAGAACCAGGTCTGAGCCCCTTGTATATTATGAACTATGTGACCTTTGTAAAAAGTGAACAAATGTAACATCTAACATTTGTCGATTACTTTTTATGTGCTGGGCACTGCTAATTATGTCACATGCATTCATTATCTCGTGTCATCCTCAAAATACTCCCATGAGGAAGGTGCTATTAATATCCTCATTTTACAAATAAGGAAATTGAGGCTTATATGTCCAAAATCAATGCCATGTCTGTCTGGCTCTAAGTACATAAACACCACAATGTATTGTGTCCCTGGATTAATACTTTCGTCATATGAGGATTAAATGAGATAATGCATGTAAAGAGCATGCTTGGCACACAGCCCTGTTATTTTATATATATTTCTTATTACCTATTACACAGCTAAAATTTGCATAGCACTTTACTGTTTATAAAGCTTATTTACATAGTTAGCTCTGGATCTTCATGATATCGTGCAGTGTAAGTATCATAAAGCTGTGGCTCAGAAAGGTTAAAAGACCTGGCCAAAGTGATTAAGCTTACGAGCACACTGACATCGGAACTCAGACCTCTGGATTTCAGAACCCAGCAACTTCACCTTGCCTCTTCATCACGGAGACGTGACTGTGCTTTTATATAACTTATTCCATTTGTTATGAAAAGAGCTGGCTATTTTCAGATTTGCTGGGTTCTAATCAGGTCTGCCTCTCAGTTGCTGCCTTATCTTGGTGAATCTTGAAATCTATTTCTTGATTTTCTGCTTCATTCTCTACTTTATGTCAAACAATTCACCTTCCAGAAATGCAGAAGAGAGAGAAGCCTCATTTGTCCAACTCCTACATTCTTTTCCACAGTTAAATGTACACAGGCAGGCAGACAGCAAATTATGAATGGGTTATGTTTTTAAGGGTTAATTTGTAAGTTGGATGTTTGGAAGTATGTTTCTCTCATAAAAACCATGTTTGAGTTCCATAACGAACCCCTAAGATCCTTTCATGAGCATGTGCCAGGTGCAGGGAAAGGAGGAAAGGAAGTGTGGAAGACGATGAAGCAGGGGTCCCTCTCTTTCCTTTCCTTCCAGGCTTGGCCCAGATAAAATTCTGGAGCAGACTGGTCCCCTTCAGTATCTCCTCACCTCCCCATAATTTGTCTCATCTTCTAACGTCCCCTTATCTTTCTGTTGCTCTGAGCACCCCCCAGTCAAGCCTGCTTTATACCCAAGTCTTCTAAGCTTCAAAACTATTTACTTGCTTCTCCTACTCTTTCTGCTTCACTCTCTAATTTAAATGGCCATTTGATATGAATTAGGTTTTTGGAGGAAAGTACTCTAATGAAATAATTCACACTAAAGTATGAAAGGCTGATTTCCCTTATCTCCTCTACAGGTGTTTGCATTTAAGAAACATTATTAATAATGCAAGTGAATTTGTAATCAGCAGGAACTCTAGCAGGGAAACGAAATAAAGTGAAAAACAGCTAGTAAGTAGAAGGTATTTTGGAACATGTGTGCCATGATATGGATCTCTTTTGCTCTGTTCCTTCGTGCCACCACCCTTCTCAAACATACAAACACACATCTCATCAGCTATCTTGGCTTTTTATTTTTTCCTAATAAACTGGACAATTATTAGAATGAAAGCATTTCAGAGCTGGAAAGAGTTTTAGAGCTAATGTCATTAGCTCATTTTATAACCGAGAACACAAGGCTCAGAGAGCAAGGCTTGGGTTCACATACCTGGTAAGTGGTGGAACTGGCACTAGAATCCAGGTCTTCTGCCTTGGGACCTACAGCATTTTCTTCTACACTCCATGCCTAATTTTCAGAAGTCTTGTAAAATAAACTTAGAAGCACTCAGGCACTGACCTTGTTCACTTAGTCACTTGCATTTTCTTTTTCCTCCTTGGAGTTGGTAGGTAGAAGCCATCAGTGCTGAAGGCAAGATAGTCTGACCTGGTATTTCTACCAATGTGTTCTGACCCAGAGGCTGGGGATTCTTCTGTCCTCTGCCAAGTAGGAATTTGGAGGAACTGGAAAATCAGGGCTGCCGCTGGGCCCTGGCACATGCTTTCCACTTCGTTACCTATTCATGGAAGAGGCCAAAAGATTAAACAATGCATGTGAAAATATTGGGCTTATTATTGCTCTTCTCTTTGATTGAGCATTTAGATTTTTCACTCTAATAATTGGAGCCACTCTTTCTGCCCACCTTAACAGTCTAACATAGTGGTGGTCTCTGGAGAGGCACACTTCCTAGAGCCGTATCTCAGCCGCCACTTCCTGGTTGAGTGACCTTAGCCTTGAGTCATTTAACCTCTGAGCCTCAGCTTCTTCATCTAGAAAATGGAAGCAAAAGTAGCTTATACCGTAGGTGGCCATTTCCTATATGTAAGTGATTATTAAATATTAGCTGTCATCATCATCATCATCATCATCATCAATCATCAACATCTTGTAGGTGTTTTTATTTGCTTTTTAAAATTTTTTTAAGGAAGGGAAAGTTTCCTGATCTCAGCTGGCCTTCTCTTGCCTGGAAATCTGAAAAAAAATTGTATAGTTTTAAGGGGTAAGTTGACCTTTTATGCAATTCTTGCTTGGGAGGCCTCATTGTATATAGTGAGTCACCACCACTTAGAAGTGGATAGTGAGTCAGTAGCCTGTTAAAGGGAGGTCAGAAGGTCCCTTGGCTCAAAGTGAGAGGATCCAAGCTGAGCCCTGGGGTGCAGAAAGAAAGAGTGCTCTCTTCTGGGCTGACTAGACTTGGAGTGTGATGGAGAAACTGAGCTATCCTTGTGAGAAGACACAAGGTGGTAGTTAAATGCTGGGGCTTTGGAATCATACAGACCTGAATGTGATTTCAGCTCTACCTCTTCTTACCTTACTGTGTTACCTCAAACAACTTACTTTACTTCTCTGTTCTTCATTTTTATAACCTGTAAGTGGAGATGGGATTAATAGAAATTTCATGGCATATATGCTTGGGAAAATGCCTAGGATAAGTAAATATTCAATAAAAAGTAATTTATTGTTATCATTATCACCATCGTCATCATTATTAATGAGAGTTGGGACAGACAGTTCTGGGGATCAGTGATAATGGAGAAATGAATTAAGGGGAAAATGTAGCAGAGACAAGAATGTGTCCTTGATGTGCTGAGTTTTAGGTAGAGACAAGCCATTTAGCTAATACTAAGTGTAAAGAGTCATGATTTATCCCTTCCTGCAATCCTGTGAAGGAGTGGGGTGATCACATAATTTTCATTTGGTAGAGGAAGATTCTGAGGAATAGAGTATGAGCAGCCTTCTTGCAAAAAATACAAATTTGATTTCGCTCCAATTAGGAACTGGGCTTTCACTGAGACCCTAGTTGTATGGGCTAACTATTCCGCCCTGGGCAGAGGGGACCTCGTGAGCTCTGGGACTCCACAACATGCTCAAAAATATGAATGTCATATAATCGTCCTTCTTCCTGATTTTGATTGGCCCTCCTGATTTCATGCCATCTGCAAATTTGCACATCCTTTGTGTTCCTTTTAGCTCACATTTTATGCCTTCCTTTGCCATTTCATTTACTCTGCATGTTTCAATCTCTGGGCTTCCATTTTTCTTCTTTTTAAATGCAGTGTTGGGTGTGTTTTTTTGTTTGTTTGTTTTGTTTTTTTCTTTCTCCTCTCTCACTTCCCTCCTTTACACCCCCACCTTCCTCCTCCCTCCACACCAATCAAATTCCTGCCTGCTTCTTGCCATATTCATTATCTTACCTCATTCTCCCCTCATTCCTAGAAAACAGCTAGCAGAGACTCGCCCTCCCCCCTCCAACTCTCAATGCCCACCCCCCATAAATTCCAGCAGCCTGGCAATCAGTAACTTTAACATCACACTTCACAGCTCTAATAGTTTACACTACTTGTTATTACTATCCTTGCCTTGCTACAGCTCTCTAGGGTTTCTGCTTTTTTAAAAAATGCTCTGCTTAAAAAATATCCTGGGTACAACTTGAACCCACGGTTAAGTTTACTCGCACATTTACACATCTCGTGGTTTTATTTTAACTGGTAGCTCAAGTCTATGCTCAATTATGCAGTGAAGAAAGGCTAGATCCTTAGGGAACAATTTTCTTTTCCCTCTAAAAAGAAGAAAAACCACCTAAACATTCAACAGCACTGGGTCCACCCACCCTCTCACCTCCCCAGTCCTCCAATATCTCCAGCTGATGGGACTTTGCTTTTCCTTTTGTCGGGTCATTTATTTCACTCTTCCTGGAGCTCAGATTGCCTCCGTGTCTGTGTATGTCGTGCCCACGTGTGTGGCCACTGCCATTTATCCAAAGGGCTCACCTCTCTTCTGCCATTTTACCAGGACACAGGAGGCGCCTCTCCCGCTCTCCCTCTTTCTGTCCCTGCCCCCAACTCAGCCTGGGCTTTTTCCTGTCTCTTAACTCCACCAGTGCAGCAGCAACTAGCTGAGCTGCTTGCGTGTGAGCGAGCGAGTGTGTGTGCGCGCGTATGTGTGCGTGCGTGCGCAGCTAGGCCAAGCCTGCGAGCCTGCCTGTCACCGGAGAGTTTTAGTTTGCATTCAGAAGAAAGGAGGAGGGGAGACGAGGGGGGAGGAGGCGAGGGGGGAGGGGTGGGGGCGCGGAGGAGGGAGGGAGAACGTCTTGTTTGTGGCTTGTCAGCAATTGCTTGAGACAAGCTTCCATGTGTGAAAGCTACTTGGCATGAATGCCTGGGCCGTACCAAGTGTCGCCGCAGCAAGAGGGGGAGTCAGAAGAAAAACAGATCAGACCAGAGCAGACAATAGGCCCCTAAAGTGTTCCCCCTAAGTTGCTTTGATGTTGTCCTAGTGTCTTGATACCGGGAGGCCAGGGCTTGCAGGAAAAGGGTCTTTTTTGTCTTCATTCACTTTCCCCCCTCAGTTTCTGAAATGATTCTCCAGAATTTCTCCTCATAAAAAAGGTAAGAGCCCGAACAATCCCTTCTTCTGTGGCAGGCTGGCTCGGCGGTGCCTGGAAGTGGGAGTCTCATTCCTGCGCTGCTCAGGAGGAGCGCCGGGGTCCTGCGATTGGAGCTCGCCCGCGTTGCCCCTGGAAGTCTTTAAAGGCGCTCGGGGCTGGGGATGGCCCCTCTTTCGAGGGAACCCCAGTAACACGATCTGTGCATCTGGGCTGGTGGGGGAGAAGGGGTGGATGGCGAGGGGTGGGAGCAGGGGGTGAGGGGGGAGAGAGGGAGGGAGAAAAAACGAGAGAGAGACCGAGGGAAGCCCGAGAGCGAGAGAGAGAAGGGCAGAGCCCTGGCTCCGAGCAGCCCCAGCCGGGAGCCCGGGGCGGCCTTGCGAGCTCGGATCTGTGCGTGCCCCAGGCGAGCAAGGGCTCTGCCGAGGGACTGCAGACACTGCACCGAGCTTTGTGTTTGCGAGTGTGCCTGTGTGTGTGGACTCCCCACGCACCGCCCTGGCGTGCGTCCTTGTGAAGCGAGGTACCCCAAACCTTATTCCCCGAACCTCGTCTCTCCAAGGAGGAGCGGCATGGCAGGCGAGAAGGGAGAGCGAGAGAACTCTGCCACAAGACCATTCAGAAACTTTTCCAGCTTCAGGGCTTGCTTTGGTGGTAGACACTGTAAAGGGGCTGTGGGTGTCCGGTAGATACTGTAAAGGAGTTGTGGGTGCCTCAGTTTCCCCATCCGTATAAAATCTAGACAGCTAGTTGGGGATACTGCATGCGTCCCTGAGATTTAGCCAAACAGAACAGATCGCTGTGTCTAAACCGCCTGGAGAAATCCTCAAGCTAGAAATGCTGTGGAATCACAAAGTAGAAGAATTTTCATTCTTCTTCATCATCATCATCATGATAATAAAACCATCATTAAAGACACGCCGAGACAAATAGACCCGGGAGCACAGATCAAGTGTCTGAGCTTTTCTAAGGAAACAAAAAGCCTTTTTCCACCTGTTGGCTTCTGTCCTTTTCTCTTGTGTCTTTTCGTTAGATTTATTGGCCGATTTGTACAAAGAATGGGGTGGGAGGGGTTGGGTTTTCCCCTTTCCTCCTCCCTTGTACATATTTTTTTTAAAAAGGTCAATGTAAGATGCTTGAGAGAGAAAATGTGCCTCCTGTTGTAGTAGTTTATTCGAGACCTTGTCTTCTGGTGTTGGCAGAGCATGCAGACACATCTGCAAACACTACCTTGGAGGTTAAAGATTTTTCTTATGGCTTTTAGAGATTAAAGGAGATTTATTTACAATTGCTGTTTCTCAGAGAGTAAATATCCTAACTGTGTGTGTGAGGATAACAATGTGAAGGCTCTTTACGCACTGGTGGTTTTGTGATTAAAAGAAAAAAACCTTTTGCTTTTTTAAGTGACATCTTGAGAGGTGGGGGTAGAGGGCGAAAATCGGTTCCTGATATTCATCTTTAAAATTTTTGAAAGAAAAGATGTCTGATTATTTTTGTGAATCTGTGGCTTTCCTTTCTCCTGTTCTTACACAGTAATTGTTTTCAAGGCTCTTGGTTGTAGCTCTCCTAATTCTCTGGGGGAATTTCTCTTTCTTACCTAATTCTAGGTTTTCTGTGACTCTGCTACTTGCTCCCCCAAATCTGTGAAAGTCTGGGAGGCTGTGCCTCCTTCCATTCTATCTGCAAATGTTTACCAGACTGACTCCGCGTGAGAGCTGGAGATGGACGCAACGGGCCAGCCCTGGTTGAGAGGCCTGGAGAACCTGACTTCTGGGTGTGGGAAAGGATGGAGGGAGGATAATAAGAGATCTGGATCTGGCAAGAAAGGCCCCCCCCCCCACTCCCCACATTTAATGTTTTACTGAAATAGAGCTGTACTTCATATCTGGACACTTAATTGTTCTCTACTTTGTAGGCAGAAGAGTCTTAACCATGGTTTGTGTCTGGAGAGATTTCAGGGTTCGGATTCCTTTCTAAAGTGTAAGAATTTCAGAACTGCAAGTGAAAGGAAAGGTTATTCATGGGGTTTGAGATGAGGATGCTAAGATAAGCTATGACCCGAGGGTCAATGAGGTGTGGTAGCACAGAGATCACACCCAGGGGCTCAAGTGTCCTCAGGTCACCATGCCAGCCACCTTGCTTCACCTTCACACTTGCTTTTCCACATCCCAGGGCTTGAGATGGCAGAGAGGCACCTTTCAGGATTCCACCAGCAGGTTCTTTCTGCCCTGCGCATGTGTGAGGAGGCATGCCCATGGCAAACATGTGTCACAATATGGATTTGCATGCATCCATTCGTGCATTCATTTGTTCATGCAACTCATTCTTTTAAAGACATTTACCACGCACCAGGCACTGTGCTGGGCATTGCAGATGTAGGAAAGAACAAGGCAGGTGTGGCCCTTACCCTCAGGGGGTCTACAGTCTCTCTGGTATGACCGATGTTAATCAGGGTTCCATAAATTAATTATTATAATATTAATAATGTATATTGAATAGCATGCAGATACTATAAAGCTGCTCATAAACTTGTATAAGTTATTGACCAAAAGTCCGTAACTGGACATGAGCTAACTGTCCTGTTTTGCCTTGTGGCTGAGCTCCCTTGCCCCAGCCCACCCCCGTTCCACCAGTGGCATTCCTACTCGCCCAGAGCCCGTTTCCAAAGACTAGGAAAATATCTCTCTCTCTCAGCACACAGGACAGCAGACACACAAATTATATCCATTAACCCTTTACACTTGTACTATGAAACAACTTCACACTTGTGAGCCAGCCTACATCACTGTCATCATCTAGACAATTCACATTAGCTGTAGTTTGTGTTCTGTTAAGCCCTAATGGGTGCTGGAAGACTCCTATGCTTTGTGAGGTTCTTGCCTCACTGTATTTATTCCAGTTAGTCCAGTTGATACTAAACACTTAACTGCAGGAAACTCCACCGTTATCACTGTCATCTTGGAATTCCAAAGACAATAAGTATAATGAAGTGACATTTCCCGCCCCTCCCAAAAAAGGACACATATCTATTTATAAAGGAGAAAAAAGCAACAACAACAAAAAACCTATTCGACTGTTCCCATTTTGGTTGGGTTATTAAAATCCTACTGATTTGATGATATCAAAGGTAGAACCATCTTCTTTTTTTCTCTCCTATTTGTGGTCTTCCTCAGAGAGAATTTATGGTTGAAATGCCAGTCATTTCCACGGAGGCAGATTTGTTTTAATGACTGTATCACCATTTTCCACATTGTGTCTTTCTTTGTTACTCAGAGGAGTTTTGTCTTCAGTGTTGTCAATCCATCTTTCTTTCTTTCTTTCTTTTTTAGGTTAATTTAGTAGTTTAAAAGAAGACTGACATGCCCACCCACACATTAATCACAGGTTTGGTGCCTAGACTTCGGGGACCCACACATGTGTGGTTAAGTCGTGTGATGAACAAAATAAGAGTCATTTCTATGCACCCAAACATTGTTACGCAGGGGTGCACCCTGCCCACGTTGTAGTGACAAACTATACATGAGCTTGCTGTGGTCCGAATTTGGCACGTGCAGCCAGTGCCTTCTCCTGTGATCGCCAGGCACTGCATTTGCAAGTCTTTGATCACATCTGCCACGGTATCTCCCCCAAATGTGTTACTCCCTGGGGAGCTGCCTCTGGGGAAGGCACTCAGTTGGCATTGGGAAAATAATCCAAGGAGAGGAAAGGAGTAATCTGAGTGGGGGTGTTGCGGAAGTGACTAAAACAACGATCTGGGGATGGGAGGCAGATTTAACAGATTGGGGAGCCAGAGATCCAGATCAATCTTAACACTGGAGAGATAAAATGGAAGAGTGGATTTAAAGTGACATTTAAAGGTGCAACATGTGAGTACCATGTATAAATAAAAATGCTAGAGCTTCTACTACTGAAGAGAGAACCAACATGGCAGGCGGGACTGTTCCCAAACTCATTAGTTACAGATATTTCTTTAGCATGTGGTTTTATTAAAGGGGGTTCTGTGTTCCCCCTCCCCAGCCAAGAGATATAAATTAGAAGATGTAAAGTGAAAATTTTCTGCACTTCTTTTAAGTCTTGACATTTTCATGCACTCTAAAATAATATCTGCTCAGTCCTCTCTTCTAACAGCCCTGTGAATTAAGTACTATTGTTACCCTTCTGTTATGTTTGAGTAAGGTTATGTGACTTACCCAAGGACTCACAAGAAAATAAGAGGCAAGATGGCTAGCTGATTAAACCTCCTTGCTCTGCCAAGTCTCTGCAAGTGACATGAAGTGGAGAACTGAGGCATATTCAGGTCAAAGATACTATGCTGATTATAGCGTTAAAATGATTGCCTTAGTTTGGCCCCCCTCCTTTTCTTTTTAAGACTAGGATTTAGACTGTCAATTTAAAAAAAGAAGAGATCCCCAATTCTAACTTAATAATTACATGTTTTTTTACCAAGTACATTGGACCAGTTTCCAGTTTTGGTTTGCCAGTTCATGACCTAGGACTCCCCACTCTACTTCTCTGGACATCACTTGGAATGAAAGAATTGAAAAATTGGACTTGGGAGCTGATGTGACTCAGTAGTTGAGTGCCAGCTTCCCACACACGAGGTCCTGAGTTCAATCCCCAGCCCTGGTACCTCAGGAAAAAAAAAAAAATTTGGACTAAATCGTTTTGAAGATTCCTTCCAATCTGCTATTCACTATTTCTTCAATTCTATAAATAGGAGCACCCATGAATCTGGTCTTTTGGTCACCTTACATGAGGCCCAATTTGAGAACTAGGGGAAATGTCATGGGTTTTGTGGATATATAGGATTCATTCCTATACATCCTCCATAGGAACTATGTTGACATTTTGAAGTGAAAGGCACAATAGGAAAATAAGATTTTAATTTATGAATTTTAAGAAAATATGCCAGTCAGCATGCGGGGCACATGTGCAGGGAGACTGAAGAACCGTTTTCAAAAGAATAGGTTGTTTTGAATGTGTGTCTTTCTATATAATAAGTATGAATTTTAAATGGACGGGCACTGGGTACATCTCTTAGCTTCGCCATTCTCATATGCTTTTTCATAAAAATCGTGATGTTCCTTTTTGTATTGTGCTCACATGTTGTTTTGAGGATGCAAAACATTAGTTTAAGCAACTGTAGTACTGATGATACACACTGGGCTGTGGAGGGTCCCAGCAATATTGATCATCTTTATGATATGCAATTCCTGGAGGATATTGTTGTAGATTTTCTGCTGTGTTACATATATACACACACACGCACACATTCTATTATACCTTTAGGATCTTGAGTAATGAACTGTCTCTAAAATGTAGCTGAAGGTGGGGCAGAGAGAGTAGAGAGTGAATGATATTTTCTACGAGTAATTCCAAGCACTGTTCATTTGAAATTGGTTAAATGTTTGAAAAGGTATAATTTTAAAATTTTACATGGTATCTCTGACTGCAATTTTCAGAATTCCAGAGTAAGTCCTTCTACCATCCTATAGGAATATCTTCTTGCTTGTAGCAAAGACCAATTCAACACTACGTTGACTATTAGTAAACCACTGACTCTTGTTGAATTGGTCTTGAGTTTTTCCTTCTGAAAAAGAAATAGTGAGTGAGATATAATTACTTAAAACTGGAAAAAGGGTTTTTGAAGCCCATGTATAATGACTCTTTGGCTTATATTGTTCCTTTATTCTGGATTGCTTAAAATTCCTAACATTTGCTATCTTGCATAACTTCGCAACAATACTGGGAAGTAGATAATAAGAGAAACTTACTAACTTCAAAGATGGGAAGACAGGAATAGGCTAGTTACATGGGCATACCAGCAAGCTTTTTAGAATGTAAGAATATACTCTGTAGAAATATGTAAAATGTTTATTGTTGAACACAAGAGCTGTAAAGGAAAAGAAGAGCATACTCTATGTATTATTGTTGCCAATCTAATTTTTGATGATCTAAATAATTGTCAAAAGTATTTTTATGTTATTCACTTAAAGTTTCAAAATGGCACTAATTTCAAGCTTTGGAGAGCTTTAGTAATTTCCATGAAAACCATAATCACTCTTTTTCCTGAAGAATAAATACACGGACTCAAAATTACTATTAATGGCAGTTGAAAGGAGCTTTGCTCAGAAGAGAAACTCTGAAGTCGCTTTATCGTGTTTAGTGCTGGATATATGGGATTTTGCATGATCCTTGGGGCTTGTGCACTTGTTATATGTTGGAGGGGGGAAATTTGACTTTGGGACTGTGGACAAGAGGCATTTTGGATGAGGGTCACGGATGTCCTTCCTCTACAGAAGCCTGGACTGATGGTTAACTGTATCGAAGTCGACGGCACGCTGGGGTGGTAAGACAACCATAGTCAAAGCATGCAGTAAGCAGGCTGCTGCCTCTTCCTGGAATTTCCTTCTGCTTTGTCTTTGCCAAGCCAAGAATCACAGATTATAGATAAATTGGCAAAGTTTGCCTGTCTTACTGGCTAGCAGACCTATTTAGTGATATTTTAGTAGTAGCTAAAGAGGAGATGTTTCTTGTATCTCAAATAAAGAAGTCTTTGATGAAGTCTGTTCAATCAGAGTTTAGTAAGGTGGGTGCCTGGCTTCCAGGAATCTTCAACCGTGACCCATCTGAGACAGAGAAGGCGACGGTACAATTTAACGCTCATCTTCTAAAAAATGATTTTAGGTGCTGAGCCCTCTTAGAAAAAGGCCTTCTGGTTGCAAAGAACTGACTCACTCCAGTTTCCTCAAGAAAAGGGGCATTCACTGTGAGGATGCTCACAGCTGGAACCTGGAATCAGAATTGGAAGCCCTTCAGGTACCCGGGCAACTTTAGGAACGACATCTTCTCTCGTATCAACCTCTTTCTCTCACTGTGCCCTCTCTTTACTCAGGCTCCTTTTGCTACCCACTGGCCTAGCCTTCCAGTTTTATTCTGGGTAACTGCTCTCAATCTCAAAGCTTCTGCTTACACATAACTGTTGCTTTCTTACAACCCTGACTCGTCGAGATCCCCTGTCCGGAACTCTATCTACTTCTCTACCCCATCCCCTGCAGACCCAGGCTCTTCCTCAGGGCTTCTCTCCTCATGTTCTTTTAGCTGTAGTTTCCCCTGATAATTGCTTTATTCTCTCAGAATTCCCTGAAATATCTACTCTATTCATAAGAATATTTTGGCATTTTCCTGGTCTGTGCTAAACAGATTTCTATTGAAGGAGTCAGAAAATGGGATGCTCTGTTGTATCTTAAGTTAGGGGTCTAGCAATCCAATAAGGGGCTGCAAATCTCCAGAGTGACCAAATGGTACTCTAGTATTATTGCTTTGTTGTATTATGTACTACCAAGTAGTACTAAGGTCCTGGCAGATGGGCCCTTTAACTGTCTATTCTTTTTTTTTTTTTTTTTTTTTTTTTTTAAGATTTATTTATTTCCTGCTCCCCCTTTTCTTTGAGCTCGCTGTCTGCTCTCTGTGTTCTTCTGTGTCTGCTTATCTTCTCTTCAGGCGGCATTGGGAATTGATCCTGGGACCTTCCGGAGTGGAGAGAGGCGCTCAATCTCTTGCGCCACCTCAGCTCCCTGGTCTGCTGCGTCTCTTAGTGTCTCTCTTCTGTGTCTTTTTTTGTTGCGTCATCTTGCTGCGCCATCTCTCTGCACGGGCCAGCACTCCTGCGCGGGCCAGCACTGCGAAGTCCAGCTTGCTTTTTACCAGGAGGCCCCAGGAATCGAACCCTGGATCTCCTTTATGGTAGATGGGAGCCCAATCACTTGAGCCACATCCATTTCCCTAACTGTGTATTCTTTGATTGGAGGTTTTCATGTGTAGTTGGGACTTACCAGTTTTCTGCCAATTTCAGATTTTCTGGATTTTTTTGTTGTTGTTTGAGACAGTCCTAATTTTTTTTTTTTAAAGATTTATTTATTTATTTATTCATTTATCCCCCCCTTGCTGCTTGTGCTCGCTGGGTCAGCTAACCACGCCGTGCGGGCGGGCTTGCCTTCACCAGGAGGCCCCGGGAACCGAACCCGGGGCCTCCCATATGGTAAACGGGAGCCCTACTGATTGAGCCACAGCCACTTCCCCTGAGACAGTCCTAATTTAAAACATTGTCTTGTCCCCATAAGTCAGGGGTTCTTAAGAGATCCATGAGCTTGAATTGAAATTTTAAAAAAACATTCTTGTGGGGCTGTGTTGGTACAGGTGTGATATGTTTATTAAATAATACACAGGATAGTGTGGACTGAGGAAGGGGTCCGTGGTTTTCACCTGACTCGCAGAGGGGTCCGTGGAACAAAAAAGGTCAAGAACTCCTGCCATAAGTATATTCATGTTTGGTGGTCTATGCGTTCCAATTGCTGGCTAGGTTACTTTTCCTTGCTGGGTATATATAAAATTGCATTTCCACATCCCAATCCTGTTTAAAGAGGCCAAGGAGACACCTGCTGAGCGCGGACTTCATCCCCTTGCGGTGACGATGTGCAGTCATCACACTGGGCTTCACCCTGTAAGACAGAAGCCCGGCTAAGACCTCTTATTTTGGTTTGGCTTGGCTCTTTGCTCAATCCCCCTTTTCCCAAGTTCTGCTCATCCTTCCTTCAAGGCCTGGCTCACATGTTACTTTCTTTATAAAGTCTTCTCGGTTTCTAGAGCACAAGGAATCTTTCCAGCCCCACGGTTTCCATATTGTCTTGTACTTTTCTTAGAATGATCATAATAGTAATAGGTGTTCACTATTGCAAATCCCTTAAAAGGTTATGAACAAGAAGGAAGAGACCCAAGCTGTATTCACGAAGGCATACCCCAGAGCACCCAACAGGGTCCCTGCCTGCCAGTGGTCAGTGCTCACAGATGTTTATTTAACTGAGCTGACTTGAATTCTTGCCTTTGTTGGACTGGACGTTTTTTTAACGTTAATAATATCTGAGCCCCACGTCCCTTTTGGTAAAGAAACATTGCTTTAAAAAAAAGTTTCTTAACTGATTTTAGGATGACAGAGACCATATAAAATAGTAACTGTAGTTGTTATTAATAAGCATCATTAAAATAATGTGAACTACTAGAATTACTTCCTTTTTTTTGCTTTTTCTAGCATTGTGGACAAGCTTGATAAGCTAACTGGTCTTTTCCATCTCTAATATCTATGGTTCTTTGAAATTTTATGTAGACAAATGTAAGCTAATGTACACTGGAAGGAACAATTGAAACAGCTCATACTCACTGATGGGCTCTGAATTACTCTACTTGTAAGTGCTCAGGAAAAAGATCTTGGATTCATTGTAGATTGCTCAATGGAGACATCTGCTCACTGTGCAGTGACAGGCAGAAGAATGAATGAGAAATAATAGGCTGTATTAACTTTGAGAATGGGATAAAGAATAATGCAGAAAATAATATAGTGCACATAATTTGGCATTGACTATTCCCGTAATTACAATAAAACATTTTAATGATATACATTGATGTTATGACTTCACCTTAAAATCAGAATTCGGCAGTGGGTCCTTTCATTTCAAAGAAAACAAAGCAGAAATACTAAGGGTGCGGAGAAAAACAACAGACAGTCTCCAAGACATACAAGGGATTTGCCTGTAATGAGAAACTGAAAAGACAAGGACATTGCAATTTGGGAAAAGGGGGAAAAAAAAAAATGGCATGGTATAAATTTATTTAAAATTAATGAAAGTTTCAGAAAATTGCTAAAGCTAGCTTCTGATTATCCCTGGTAATGGAGGTCAGAGATAGGCAGGATAATTGAAATCCCTGGTAATCTCCAACCCTCATTTTAGCTATTTGTTGCAGCATCCTGTCCTACCAAAAGTTTTAACAAATAAACGAATAGAAGAGACAGCATACCAGGGTGTGTGAATTAAACAGCACATGAAAAAGGCAGCCTGGGTTATTGGCAGCACACACAACCTGGAGTCAGGTGATCTGGGTTCTAGTCCTGCTCTCTGTCATCTGTATGACCTTGTGCGACGTGCTCAATTTCTCTGAGGCCTGGTTCCCTCATCTGTAAAGTGGAGATAATAGTGATACTTACTTTATGGTTTGCTGTGGGAACTAAGCGAGTTCATTGAAAGTGGCTGGTGAGCTGTGACGTGTGACACGCGCACTTGTTGTTGCGAGTTGCTGGCTTTCCTGTTCAGCATGCCAGCCTCAGAGGCCCATGTGGCCTCCAGCATCTGGGACTTCTCTCTCTCTCTCTTTTAAATTTTATTTTTAAGGAAGTTTTAGATTACAGAAAAGTTACAATGAAAATATAGGGGATTCTCATATACCCCACCCTTCCCCCTCTCACTTTTTCCTCTGTCACTAATATCTTTCATTAGTGTGGTACATTTGTTACAACTGAGGAACAAGTATTGAAGCATTGCTACTAGCCATGGTCTACAGCTTACATTCTGGTTTACACTCTGCACAGTACAATTTTATAGGTTTTGACAAAATGTATAGTGGCCTGTATTCGTCATTGTAAGATCATGCAGAACAATTCCAATGCCCTAAAAATGCCCCCATCTTCCACCTATTCTTCCTTCTCCCTCCCTCAGAACCTCTGGTGACCACTATCTTTATATCAATGTTACAACTTCTTCCATTACTAAAATAATAATAAGTCTACTTTGGTCCATGGTTGCATTCCCCCTTATGTTTGTTCATTCCTCAATCTTGAGGATTTGCAGATGGTGATGCCCACTCTGCTTCTGACTGAGAGCGGGCTTACAGTCCATGGGGCAGATGGCTAGAACTGTCTTGCTTGCAGTTGTAGATACTCCCTGTTTTTTGGGGATGAGCGATGTCCATCATCACATTTTGTTAGCTGTTTTGGATGAGTCCAATGATCTGGAGAGTAGGTATTGGCTGCAACTCTGCTGAGATTCAGGGTTCACCTGGCATATGGACATACTGAAGATTTAAGTCTCTGGGACATATATTTAATGGGTAGAGTACTAATTATAGGCTCAAATAAAAGAGGCAGAAGAACTATGTATAGGGAAATTGTAAATGCGTCCGGCTCTGTTACATTGGGTAAATAGGTAAGATATATTTCCAAGGTAGGGCTGGGGACTTCTCTTGAATCTCCTACTTCCTGTGTTCATAGAAGGGGATTTAAAAGAGGTATTTTGAGAAGCATCCACAGCATGCCTACTACCTTGCTTTCTGAAATTCTTAAAATAATTTTGCTTAACTTTCCATTAAGGCGAGCTTATTTAAAGGTCATCTCACTTAATCTTTACAGTAGCTCTTAGAGGTGGGTACTGCTATTGTCCTCATCTTACAGAGGAAGACAGGAAGCAGAGTCTTTAGACCACTTGCTTAAAGGCGCATAGTAAAGGCAGAATAAAGAGTCAAACCGATGGGATCTTGTCTGTGGGTTGACTCACAAAGTTTGGAAAACTGAGTTATGTGCCTCTACTGAGCCCTCCGCTGGGAGGGACTGCCTTTCCTTACTTCCTAGGAACGCCTACTCAATCCTTTGGCACACAGTTCAGGGCTCACCTGCTCCATGGAGCCTGTGCTGAGGCCCCTCTTCCCCTGGAAGGGGTCCTTTGATCTACCCTGGCACTCCATATTTCCTGTATTGTATCTCTTAACACATTATTATGTTAGAGTAGAAACCTTTATACCTTATCCCATTAGTGGCTGGCCAGTTAGTTGAACAAATTAGTTAAAGCAGGAATCATTCAAAATGATGAAATCATTCCTTAAGTCTTTATTGTAACTTAAAACATCCCTCAGACTTTTGATGTGGGGCCAAGGCCTTGTCTTTGAGTTTTGGGCCTCGCAGTAGAGCTCCGTGTCCTGTTTCTTATATAAACCACACCTCCGAAGCTTTCTCAGTCATTTTGTGTCTTGATTTCTTGAAAGTGGAGCAAGATCTTAAAAGCATTTGTGAGGCAAATAGATTTTTCCAGATATAATGATGTTTTACAGTTGGCTCTCCCATGCCTAAGTGGACAGTAAATTTTTTTTTTTTTTTAAAGATTTTATTTATTTATTCATTTATCCCCCCCTTGCTGCTTGTGCTCGCTGGGTCAGCTAACCAGGCCGTGCGGGCGGGCTTGCCTTCACCAGGAGGCCCCGGGAACCGAACCCGGGGCCTCCCATATGGTAAACGGGAGCCCTACTGATTGAGCCACAGCCGCTTCCCGACAGTAAATTTTTTTTAACAACTCACCTTTAGTGTGCCTTTCCCAACCAATAAACTTAGATCTTGCAGAAACTGCTTCTCTCTTTTGCACTCATATTTCATTAGTTTAAGTAAATTTAATTAAAATATGTAACTACAATAAGAAGAAGAACTTGAATCGATAGTCTGGGAGCAAACACATTGAGTCTTGGTAAGCATACAACCCTACTGGTGGCCGCAGCAGAGTGCAGGCATCCTAAAAGGGAGCCTATACTGGTCAGAATATTGTAGAGACCGCAGATTAATCCATTGGGTGTAGGTCTCTTAAGAGAGCACCTACTCAAAATGGTTTCTGATACATGTCTCTTCCCTAGAAAATGAATGCCTTGAGAGTTTAGCTTTTATTTTATAGTGAGTCCCAGAACCTAAACAATAATGAGTTTATATTAGGTTCTCAATAGTCATAGACTAACTAGCTCACTGACCATATCAACAAAAACAGAACTCACCATTGCCACTATACCTCCTTTGACGGGGATCTTGAGCAGCAATCCACCACCAGAAGTTGGATGAGAGAGAAAGAGAGAGAGCTAGCAAATGAATTTCTGATATTGCAATAAGATAAAATGATATATGCAATTAAATCATTTGAAAATGTAAGGTAGCTGTGAAGAAGTGCATTTTGTGCGATATATAATTAACCTGAGCAACTCACTGGCACAAAATAACAGTGAGGCAACACGCCTGACAACCCTTTATAAAGGATTAGTTATGTTCTTACGTGGGAAAAGAATCTGCACTCATAACCATAGTATCCGACTACAAAAAAATCTCTCTGATGATTATGTTCAGGGTCAGCCAGGTCAAATAAAAATTTCCCTTCCTGATATATCCTTGAGACATTGAGGATATTTTATGCTTCTTGTAACAAAGTAAAACATCTTGAATTGAGCACTGGAAGAGGAAAGAAGTCAGAGCTGAAGGATATGAAACGTGACAAAGACACTCTGTGGTAGGCGATTGGGAGATAGGGGTAGAGTGTTGGTGATGGCAGGGATATTTCTCTTTCCAAAGATAGATCTGGCAAAACCATTTAACCCTGTGCTCAATAAATGGATTTCAGTTTGAACCAAAATATACTGAGCAAACAGAGTTGGAAAGTTATAGAAACCCTCAAATTTACATGACAAGAGGAAATGAGATGAGAAAGAGATCCTATAGAATGAAAATAATTCTCCATAGGGTCTGGTCTGAACTTTCTCATTAATTTCCCATACCGGAACTCTGTAGGCCAGTTCCAATTATTAATTCTTGAGGTCCTCAAGAGGTTGTGAAGCAGTTGTCTAGAAAAGGAAGAATGGAATTAACATTATTTAGAGAACTCATTGGGTGCCAGCCATCACCCTAAGTGCTTAATATATGTTAGCATAAGCCTATTCCTTTGAATATAAGTTGCCATTGATTAGAAGACCTGGTTACTTTGCTTGCCACTATGAAAGAAGAAACACTGCCAATTAAATTACAGCACACTATCACTGTTAAAATGCCTCTGGTTTCAGAGCTATTGAAATGTAAAAAAAAAATCTTAGAAACAATGAGTTACAGTATCTCATTTGATCCTCCCAACAACCTTCAAACTAAGTATTAACATTGCCAGATAAAGAAAGTGATACTCAGAGAAACCAAGTGATCTGCCTAAAGTCAAGGAGCAGATAAGTGTCAGAGCTAGGGTTTGTCCCAAACTGATCTCTTCCAAATCCGTGCCCTTTCCACAGTACCACGCTGCTCATTGAAACCAGCGCTTGCTAAGAACTAAGAGATTTTAAAAATAAATAACAAAAATATTGCATTCCACTGAAAGCATTTACATTTGGACCTGTCTCCCAAAGACTTCCTCAGGGGAAAACTGTGACAAACACTGAGAGTCAATGACAATAATGGGTTTTTAAGGGTGGAAGGAAAATATGAGTTCTTCTGGTCTGGTCTTCCTTGTGGTGCTTGAATCTCTGAGTATAAGCCCCCATCCAGGAGCCTTGCATCCTCTGTGGAAGCACCAGCAGACACAGAGCCCCCTGGGGCAGCTTGTTGCATCTTTCATGAGCTTTTGCGTTCATCTTTTCACTGGTCCCAGTTCTGTCTAGTTCTATCTAGGCTGACATAGAGTCAGCCTCCCCCATCTTAATACCAGGTGGCCCTTCCCATATTTGAAAACAGGTATCAAGATCCCCCTAAGACCTCTTTTCTCCAGGTGGAACATACTAAGTTTCATATAGGACATGCTATAGAAATCTCTCTCTCTCTCTCTTTCTCATACCTCTGTACTGAATGGACTTCAGTTTGTCTATATTCCCTTTAAAGAAAGGCATTCAGCATTGACCACTTTGCTCCATATGGAGTAGAGAATTATCACCTCTCTTGCTTTAGGTGCTGGGGTAGCCTGCAAGGACACTTGGCCCTTCCCCTGCTCCTCCCTTCCTTTTTTCTTTTCTTTTTTTTTAAACACGAGCTGCTATGTAGGCAACCTGGACTTTTGTAATTTATATGTTGGCCTTACGTTCTTTCTCCTTCTATTACTTTTAAAATTCATTTTGTTACAATTGACATTTTGAGAAATTTTTTTTTTTTTTGCATTTCATGGTTTTCTCTCCCAATTTTGTGGCATCTGCAAATGAATTTTTTAAAGTGTTTTCTATAGCTTTAAGTGTATCATTGCTAAAAAAATGAACAGGACAGGGCCAAGGACAGAGCCCTTTGGGAGGTCATAAGAAATCATAGTTATCAGTTACCAAGCCACCAAATTCTTCTGTCCTCCCCCTGTATTTCTCTATCTTATCTATTATAATATCAGGCGCTTTCCATATACCATCCCTTTAACGTATGCAAAACCTCCACCTACCAGGTTCCCTTAAGCAAACCTAGCCTCAGAGAGGTTGAATGGCTAGCCCAGGATTGCCGTGTTAGAACCAGAAACAGGATTTGCACCCACGTTTTCACGTCCTTTCCATTCTAGTGTGGCTGTACCCATGGCGAATTACCTTGTGAAATCCAGAGATGGTATTTTCACCTTGTCCTGAACTACAGGAAAGCGCTTCTGCCCTCAAGGAGCCAAAGTGTCCTAACAGAAATGCCTCTCCTTCCTCCCTTCCTTCAAGAGTCAGCAAGCAGGGGAACGGGCGCCTGCCCCTCTCCAAGGCCGGGACTCACTGATCTAGCTTAGAAACAAATACAAAAGCAGCATTTGAAAACAGCCTTTCCTGGACTCTCTGGGTCCTTAAGGCCAGTTACTAGAACCCAGAGAAAACGGGGAATTTTAAGAAGTTGGTAAAAAGAGGGCCAGCTTCCCTGAACTCTAGGTAGGGAAGTCACACATACACACCCGTACACAGTCATGCACATACTGTAGCAACCAGTTAGAAAGGCGAGCTTTTGCTCCTTTCCTCAAGGACATGCTAAGAGGCCTCCACATTTCCGCATAAATAACTGTCCTAAAGTTAAGAATAATTTTTCAAAGAAAGAATGTGAGTGATGCAGGGCCCCACCCCAGGTACTCAATCCATAGCTGCTATCCGCCTAGGTGAACGGGATGCCTGAGGGGCGGCAGCCCCCAGTGAGGAGGCACTCTCTCTCGGGGGGATTAATCTTTGACAGATCCCTTAATCTTCCAGGAGGAGACTCTCGATTAAAAAGGAATAAAAACAAAGCACCCTTACCTCATGGGCGCTTGGAGATTCTCAGCCATAATTAACAACAACTAAATAATGTGCTAACACTATGTGTAATTTAAATAACAACAGGGATATGGAGTTACCCTCTTATTCATCAAGAGAGCCCAGGTCAGTGCCGGAGGCGAAGGAAAGCAGTGAGGGAAGGTCGCCTGGCTGCTTCCCCAGTGAATGCTGTACCCACTTTCCACCTCCATGGGAGCCTTCACTCTGTGAGGAAGTCCACTCTGCACCTTTTTCCAAAGGAAAGTCACTTAAGATAAATGAACTCACCGACACAATTGATTGAGGTAAACCCCAACACGCTAATTCAGTCTTTCTGGAACGCTAATATGGTACAGTGAAGAATTAGAGAATTAGCTGAAACTTTTATCTTTTTTTTCTGAAAAGGAACTACTCAACTCAAAATTAATTGCTAAGGGAAATGGTTTTACATTATTTCCCATAAACCCACCTTGGGGATTAAAGGACTGTGGGTAGTGGGGAGCCACAGACAAGGAACCTGTGTCCTAGGGCGCTGTTAATGCAGCGCATAATTTCCAGCCACTCCCAAGTGACTTTTTCTGACATCCATTCCATGTAAAACAATGGAAACCTATTTCCATGCTTATTTGTGTTTCCCAGGAGCTCTTAAATGCCATTGTAAAGATTAAAGGGCTAGACCCTTCTTATTCCCTCTTGTGAGTATTCATAATTTTCTAAAATTGTCTTTTTGAACAACCCAAACCAAAGAGGAATTTTCTATTCTATTCATTCATTCATTCATTCAATAAATATTTATCAAGCGTCTTCTGTGTGCCATGTTCTGTGTTGGGCATAAAAAATGGAATAAGATTCAGTTCCCATTCTCAAGGAGATAACAATTTATTAAGGGAGTAAGATGTGTACACAACATAACTGTAATACAAAGAAGAATATACTAAATGTTTTAAGAAGGTTCAGACAAAGTCATTTGGATCTAGTCAGAAAGAGCAGCGAAAGCTTCCTGGAGATGGTATCATTTGGCCCTAGGACTTGAACAACATAGGATCTTAATCAGATATGATTGGAGGAATCATCAATTCAGACCCAGGAAATGGCTTAACCAAAAGCAAAGCATGTTCCTTAGAGGAGCAAGTAGACCAGTTTTTCCAGAGCATAGGATGAGTGTAGGCAGGTATGGAGAGAAGAGAGAACAGTTCGAATACAAAGCGGAGGGTCTTAAACACGGGATTAGAAAATTATGATTTTGTTTCTTTGGCAGTGGGGAGCCATTGAAAGTTCTTGAGCAGGAGAGTGACATAAACACATCTTTACTTTTGGAAGCTCTCTTTGGCAAGGGTATGTGGGGTGGATTGCAGAAGGGTCAGACCAGAGTCTGGAAGACCAGTTAGAGAGCTACCAAAGTCATTCAAGTGAGGAGTGGTGAGGACTTGGATTAGGGTAATGGCAGTAGTAAGGCAAAGGAGGGGTTGAGCTTGTGAAACACTGTGGAGGCAGACTTGATAGGATTTGGCAACTATTGCATAGGGGCAGGGGAGAGACTCACACGAGACAAGGTAACGGGCATACTCTTAAGAACCTAGGTGCGTGCACTTCCACGCGTGTTCTCTGTGTTTGGGCAGGGAGATAGCAGGATTAGGAATAATCTTTTTAAAATGATCTTTTAAAAAGGCAAATCAGATCTCACTGCTCCCCTGCTTAACAGCATTCCAATGGCTTTCCACTGCATTTAGAACAAAATCCAAACTCCTTGCCCTGGCTTAGTGTAAGCCCTCATGATCTGGCCCCTGCTTTTCTCTAACCTCATCTCTTTAACAATCTCCTCTGCTTTGGGTTTAGCCACATTGTTCTTCTTTCTGTCCCTCAAAGGCACCCAGTTCATTTCTGCCTCAGGGCCATTGCACTTGCCAGTGCCCTCTGTCCAGAACCATCTCCTCAGAGAGGCCTTCCTTAACGATCAATTACTACACCCTTCTCCCAGAGCCACTCCTTATCACACCATCCTGTTTTTTCCCTTCCTTGGCAGCATTTACCATAATCTGAAATGATCTTATTTATTTGTTTACCTTATTTGTTTTAAGATCATAAATAAATGATCTTATTTATTTGTTTACTTTACTTCACCAAAGTAAGCTCTAAGAGCATGTCTTCATTACTGTACCTCGATGATTAGAACCAAGCCTAGTACATACAAAGTGCTTTGCAAATATTAATACTTGTTAAATGAATGGATAGATGGATGAATGAATGAATGGATGAATGAGTTCTTTTTGGGAAAGGTTGGCTTTTCATGCAGGTGTTACATTCGGGCAGAGATGGGCAACAAGGAATTAGTTATATGGGATTAGAACTCAAGAGAGGGCATGGTTTAACATGTCTTAAAAGAGATGAGAAGTTAGGGGAGAGCATCATAGCTCCTGGGCCATCTTGAGCCAAGTCATCACTTCACTGCTTCTGCCTCAGTTAACAAGCCTAACAACGACTGTTTTAAAACATGCAGTACCCCACTTCACATGCAGTGCCCAGGTGGGTGGCCACTGTCCAGGACTGTCTACCTGGTAGGCTTTAGCACCAATGCTACTTTGTCTGAAATAGTTTTTCTAGTTTTTCATAATCCTATTTTAGAATTGCCCACAGAGTCTGCAGTGCCTTAATAATAATAAGATATTAATAACTGCTATCTACTACGCACTTGTACAGAACATGATACTAAGTGTTTTCACACATTATCTCATTTAATCCACCGATAATCCTGTAAGGTAGGTAAGATGCTTCCCCAAATTTGTAGTTGTGGAAACTGAGGCTCAGAAATATTAAATCCCTTGAACAGTGTCAGGTCTGAAGTTCATATTCAGTCTGTGTGACTCAGAAGCCTGCATGCTTAACCACTTTGCAGCTTTCTGGGGAGGAAAGTCCTTTAATGTGACTTTTGGAAACAGCCAGAAACTGTAGAACCCAATTCTGGTTGTGCCACTCTATAGGTATGTGATCTCAGACTAGTAATTTCCCCAACAACCAAAGGATGGTGACAACGCCCTCTCATATGATTCAAGTACAATCTGTAAAACACCTGCTATGCAGAGGGGACTTAATTTTTCACTCCTTTCCTTTTCTCATAAGAGACACAACTGACTCTTTTTTTTTTTTTTAAGGCTTATTTTATTTATTTATTCCCCTCCTTGTTGTTTTGCTCTCACCCTGTCTGCTTTCTGTGTCCATTCGCTGTGTGTGCTTTCTGCGTCTGCTTGCCTTTTTTTTTTTTTTTTTTTTTTTTTTTTTTTTCTCTTTAGGAGGCACCGGGAACTACTCCCGGGACCTCTGGTGTGGGACAGAGGCACTCAATTGCTTGAGCCACCTCATCTCCCCGGTCTGCTGCATCTCTCACTGTCTCTCCTCCACGTCTCGCTTTGTTGCATCATGTTGCTACACCAGCTCTCTGCAGCTCGGGCCATCAGCTCTCCGGCGGCCAGGTTGCCTTCACCAGGAGGCCCCAGGAATTGAACCCAGGACCTCCCATATGGTAGATGGGAACCCAATTGCTTGATCCCCATCCGCTTCCCACAAGTAACTCTTGATTATTTCAGGGCTTGATCATCTAGTTGGTGGATTGAGTGCCTTGCTTTCCTATATCTCCATATTTATTCGGAGTATTGTATAATTTGTTAGCTTTTCCATGATGAAGTTAGACGAGGGGAAAGATTAGACTGTGAGAGGAGCTAGAAAAAAGGAAGTCTGAAATGATTGGTTCAAATTACTGCTACATTGCTGTTGGAAATCTGTGACCTCGGGAGAGCATCTGAGTCTCAATTTCCTCATCTGTGAAATGAGACAATAATACTTGTCTTATACTTAACAGGGTTGTATTGAGGGTCAAATTATAGTCCGAAATAACGTTGGAGAGCATAAATACCTGTATAATTGTGTGATGCTCTTATTATTGCCATTAATTCAAAAGGAGAGTCCGTCCTCCTTTTTCAGAGGGTCTAAAACAATGATGATACTCTATTTGTAAGCTGCCTAAATTAAACCTGTGTTTTCCTTTATTCTTCAATTGAAACAATTCATACACCACTCCCTTTCATCTTTACTTGAAATTCTGACTTAAATGAAGTTGATATCTGCCCTGTCCTGTATGGTCGCTACTAAACGCATATGACTATTTCAATGTAAATTAACTGATATTAAATAAAATTTAAAATTCGGTTCTTCAGTCACACCAACTTCATTTCAAGTGCCCACTAGCCACCTGTAGCTAGTGACTATCGTATTGGACGGTGCAGATAGAAAACATTTCCATCACTGCAGGAAGTTCTACTGGACAGTGTTTTGTTGATTTTCTTGAATTCCTTTGCTCCATGCTTTTTCACAACTCTATAACTACGAAACATCCAAACTAGTTGTTTTATAGTTACTTACCCAAAGATTTTGATATCAAAACCATAGAGTTTTTTTGTTTTGTTTTTTACTTTAAATTGTATTTCTTTCTTTTTCTTTTTTTTTTTTAAAGATTTTATTTATTTATTCATTTATCCCCCCCTTGCTGCTTGCGCTCGCTGGGTCAGCCAACCACGCCGTGCGGGCGGGCCTGCCCCCACCAGGAGGCCCCGGGAACCGGGCCCAGGGCCTCCCATATGGTAAACGGGAGCCCTACTGATTGAGCCACAGCCACCTCCCAATTGTATTTCTTTATTTAGGAGGATAAACATTTTCTCATATACTTTTTTTTTTTAAAGATTTTATTTATTTATTCATTTATCCCCCCCTTGCTGCTTGTGCTCGCTGGGTCAGCTAACCACGCCGTGCGGGAGGGCTTGCCTTCACCAGGAGGCCCCGGGAACCGAACCTGGGGCCTCCCATATGGTAAACGGGAGCCCTACTGATTGAGCCACAGCTGCTTCCCTTCTCATATACTTTTATTTCCTAATGTTAATTACATTTTCATGTCCTTTTCTCACTTGGTGTATTTTATTTTTTTTATAGTTTTAAAAAAATCAATTTTATTGATGCATATTAATAAAGCATACAATTCCTCCAAGGTGTACAATCAATGGTATTTGCTATAATCACATATAATAACATAGTTGTGCATTCATCACTTTAATCATTATTAGAACATTTTCATTACTTCAATATTAATAGTAATAAACAAACAAACAAAAAAACAAGAAAATTCCTCACCTCTCGGTCTCTCTACGCTTCCCCCACTATACATAGCTGCTGTTTCTGGCTGTTCTATCCAAAGTATATAATCAATGGCCTTTAGTATAATCACAATGTTGAACATTCATCATCTTAAAAATTCCAGAACAATTTCATTACTTCAGAAAGAAAGACTCCAAACCCCTTAGCATTCCTTCCTTAGACTTACATAACAACTAATCTTTCATCTTTATGAATTGATTTCTATTTACATTTTATATAAATGGAATCATACAATATGTAGTACTCTGTATCTGGTCTCCTTCACTTAGTATAATGGTTTTTTTTTTTTTTTGTCTGATATTAACATTGTGTAGTATTAACTTACATTTGTTCAGCTTCAAGGAAAAATGGTCTTACATATATAATTCAACCCATATTCATATTTCACATAATATATTTATATTTCACATAATATATTTAGTTCATAATAGGGCAATCAGACAGTATTTTTCCTTTTGTGTCTGGCTTGCTTCACTCAACATAATGTCCTCCAGGTTCATTCATGTTGTCATACGTTTCATAACTTCATTTCTTCTTACTGCTGCATAATATTCCATCGTGTGTATCCTGTACAATTTGTTTATCCATTCATCAGTTGATGGACACCTGGGTTGTTTCCAACTTTTGGCTATCGTGAATAACGCTTCTATGCACATCAGTGTGCATATATCTATTCGTGTCACTGTGCTCAGTTCTTCGGGGTATATAACTAGCAATGGAATTGCAGGGTTCCATGGCAAATCTATATTCAACTTCCTTAGGAACTGCCAAACAGTCCTCCACAGTGGCTGTACCATTCTACATTCCCACCAATAGTGCATAAGCATTCCTATCTCTCCACATCCTCTCCAACATTTACAGTTTTCCAACTTTTAAATAGTGGCCAGTCTAACAGGTATGAAATGATATCACATTGAAGTTTTGGTTTGCGTTTCCCTAATCACTAGTGATGTTGAACAGCTTTACATGTATTTCTTTGCCATTTGTATTTCTTTTCTGGACAGTTGTCTTTTCAAGTCTTTTGCCTGTTTTTTAATTGGATACTTTGTCTTTTTATTGTTGAGTTGTATGATCTCCTTATAGATCATGGATATTAAACCCTTATCAGATATGTGATTACCAAATATTTTCTCCCATTGAGTCGGCTGCCTTTTCACCCTTTTGACAAAGCCTTTTGAGGTGTAAAAGTGTTGAATTTTGAGGAGGTCCCATTTACTTATTTTTTCTTTTGTTGCTCGTGCTTTGGACATAAGGTTTAAGAAACTACTGCCTACCACAAGATCTTGAAGATGTTTTCCTCCATTTTCTTCTAGGAGTTTTATGGTTGTTGTTTTTATATTTAAGTCCTTGATCCATTTTGAGTTAACTTTTTTTATAAGGTATGAGATAGGCGTCCTCTTTCTTTCTTTTGGATATGGCTATCCAGTTCTCCCAGCACCATTTGTTGAAGAACTATTCTGGCCCAGCTGGGTGGGCTTAACAGCCTTGTCAAAAATCTCTTGTCTGTAGATATGAGGGTCAATTTCTGAGTTCTCGATTTAGTTCCATTGTCAATCTGTCTGTACTTATGCCAGTACCATGCTGTTTTTACCACTGAAACTAGGTAATATGCTTTAAAGTCAGGAAGTGAGAGTCCTCCAACTTCGTTCTTCTTTTTTAAGACATTTTTTGCTATTCGGTTTCCCTTACCCTTCCAAATAAATTTGATTATTGGCTTTTCCATTTCTGTAAAAAAGGCTGTTAGGATTTATATTGGGATTGCATTGAATCTGTAAATCAGTTTTGGTAGAACTGACATCTTAACGATATTTAGTCTTCTAATCCATGAACACGGAATGTCCTTCCATTTATTTAAGTCTTCTTCAGTTTCTTTTAGCAGTGTTTTGTAGTTTTCTGAATACGGGTCCTTTATGTCCTTGGTTAAGTTTATTCCTAAATATTTGATTGTTTTTGTCACTATTATAAATGGATTTTTTTTCTGATTTCCTCCTCAGATTGCACATCAGTAGTGTATAGAAATGCTATTGATTTTGCATATTAACCTTGTATCCCACCACTTTGCTGAACTCATTTATTAATTCTAATAGCTTTGTTGTGGATTTTTCAGAATTTTCTAGACATAGGATCATGTCATCAGTGAAGAGTGAAAGCTTTACTTCTTCCTTTCTTATTTGGGTGCCTTTTATTTCTTTGTCTAGCCTAATTGCTCTAGCTAGAACTTCAAGCACAATATTGAAAGATAATGGTGACAGTGGGCACCCTGTCTTGTTCCTGATCTCAGCGGGAAAGCTTTCAGTCTTCCACCATTGAGACAATGCTAGCTGTAGGTTTTTCATATATGTTCTTTACCATATTGAGAAAGTTTCCTTCTATTCCTATCTTTGGGGGTGTTTTTGTCAAGAAAGGGTGCTATATTTTGTCAAATGCCTTTTCTGCATCAATCAAGAGGATCATGTGATTTTCCTTCTTCAATTTATCAGGGTGGTTTATTATGCTAATTGATTTTCTTGTGTTGAACCACCCTGGCATTCTTGGGATATAACGCACCTGATCATGGTGTATAATTCTTTTAATGTGCTTTTGGATTCTGTTTGCAAGTAATTTTTTGAGGATTTTTGCATCTATATTCATTAGAGATATTGGTCTATAGTTCTCTTTTTTTCTAGTATCTTTATCTGGTTTTGGTATTAGGGTGATGTTGGCTTCATAGAATGAGTTCGGTGGCATTCTTTCCTGTTCAATTTTTTGGGAGAGCTTGGCCAAGATCAGTATTAGTTCATCTTTGAATGACTGGTAGAATTCACCTGTGAAACCATCTGGTCCTGGGCTTTTCATCTTTGGGAGGTTTTTAGTGATTGTTTCAATCTCTTCACTTGTGATTGGTTTGTTGAGGTCTTCTATGTCTTCTAAAGCCAGTGAAGGTGGTTCATGTGTTTCCAGGAATCTATCCATCTCGTCTACATTTTCTAGTTCTTTGGCATACAGTTGTTCATAGTATCCTCTTTTTTTTTTCTTTCTTTTTTTTTTTTTTTTTTTTTTTACCGGGAGGTCCCGGGTATTGAACCCGGGTCCCTCCATATGGGAGACGGACGCCCAACCAGTTGAGCCACATCCGACCCCAATAGTATCCTCTTATGATCTCTCTTATTTCTACGGGGTAGTGGTAATGTCTCCTCTCTCATTTCTGATTTTATTTATTTATGTTTTCTCTCTTTTTTTCTTTGTCAGTCTAGCTAACACCCTAGTGTTTTATACATGAGAAAATTGAAACCCAAAGAGGTAAAATCACTTGGTCAAACCCATACAGCTCTCCAGTGGCTCTCCACTGCTCCTTTTCCTGGTGTAACTATGAACACAGGAGTAATAGAGTAGGCTTCTGTTCCTCTTGCAGGGGCTGCTGATGCCAATGTCTGATACCATCCATCTCAGAAGAAAATGTGCCTGAGACACAACTTACAAGTTGCTCGCTCTTGTCATTGAGCATTCTTCCTCCTTCCTGGCCAGGTGTTGCTGGTGAGCACTCACTATGTCACAGGGAAGATCTGCTGAGAACTGGATAGCATACCCTTCCACCACTGCCTCTGTTAAGTTACAGGTGCCCTAGAAGGCTGGGTGCCTTGGCAAGCAGAGTATTCCATGATTCAGAATTTGAATAAATTTCCCAGACCAGCTCAGCTCCCCTGGGTTTGGCCTTACTTCCTCTTTACACATTCATTTAAGTCATGAGATATGGGTTCTTGACACAAACGGCTAGGGAATTTGGAGTGGGGATTGTTGTTCCCTAAGATTACATGCAATATGGACATGAAATGCTAAGCATAGCTCTTGGCACGTAGTAGGTGCCCAGTAGATTTTAATTCCCATCCCTCCAGATCTACCCACTTCCACTCCCATCCTTTTACCAGCTGCCAGCCCTTTCCTGGATAACCAACACAACACTTGCAATTTCTATCTAATGGTTGCTAGAACCCAAACTATTGTTTCTTAACATTCTCATCCCTTTGATTAATCTTCACTGAGAGCCCACAATCAAGGATCCAGTGTACCAAGATTTGTAAAGATCTGGGGAGCATATTTTCTAATCTGTCATAAAGACAGAGAATTTGGTCAGTATATAAACGTTTCTAGAGAAAGCACGGCACAACATTTGAAATATGAACCATGCCAGAAAATTTGCAATGTGTGGCTGTTCTACCCCTTCATATATGTCAGTGGGTTGAGTAACTCTGGTGGTCCCTTCTTCAGGGGAAATGGATGTTGGGGCCATACTGGAAAAGAGGTTAGCTTGTAACCTGCGAACAAAATATTTGCATAGGCTGGTGAAGTTTCAGGTTTTTTGGAACCTCACACTTATACAATTTGGGGGGACCCTTGGGAAGAAAAAATATTCCAAATTACATATACAGTTAGGTGCAGAGCTTGAAAGGGGCCTGTGAAAGTGATGGACCCTGAAGCTAAAGCTTCGTTGGCTTTTCATCTTTTGTGTGTAGATTCAGACCTAATTGTGTGGGTTTCTTTATGTTTAAGATACTCCACAAGGGATGTATGGGGAGGGGAATACTGCTAATCATAGCTAATCATAGCAAGACTCTGGATATGTGAGACCATTGCATCAGGCATCTTTTATTAACTAATCACGTATGGAAACTAGAAAAAGGTTAAATTGGGCCCTGTGGGAAATAGAGTCTGCGTGGTTTTCTGCAGCTGTAGTAGAGATTGGGGAGCCTAACAGAAGGACAAGAACTTTCTACAGTGTGGGCATGGGGTTCCATTACAATACTAATATCTTTTGGCAGTTTTATTTTACTTAATGAAGGAATATCATATTTCTTACTTTTTGTCAGATATTTATTTATGTATTTTTATTAGAGAAGCTGTAGATTTACAGAAAAATCATGCAAAAAATACAAAGTTCCCAAACATATAACCCCCACACATACACACAGTTTTCCCTATTATTAACACTTGGCATTAGTGTGATAGTTTTGTTATAATTGATATAACAATATTATTATTTTATATAGTATATTACTATCTAGGATCTTATTAACTACAATCCATAGTTTACATTAGGGTTCACTGTTTGTGTTCTACTGTCACATGGTTTTCAAAAATTTTTTAGGGAGTGGATGTGGCTCAAGTGGTTGAGCCCCTGCTTCCCACATGGGAGGTCCCAGGTTTAATCCCCTGCTCCAGTACCTCAAAAAAAAAAAATTTTTTTTTATTCTGATAACATATTACAACCTAAAATTTCCCCTTTTAATCACATTCAAATATATAATTCAGTGGTGTTGATTACATTCACTATGTTGTGCTACTATCACTGCCATTCATTACCAAAACTCTTTTAAAAGTTATTTAAGGGGGACGGATGTGGCTCAAATGGTTGGGCGTCCGTCTCCCATATGGAGGGACCTGGGTTCGATACCCGGGACCTCCCGGTAAAAAATAAAAAAAGTTATTTAAGTGTATTGATACTCTGTACCAATTAAGCATTAACTTCCTATTCCTTACCCCACCCCAGCCACTGATAACCTGTATTCTAGTTTCTGACTCTATGAATTTGCTTATTATAATTATTTCATATCATTGAGAGCAAAAATATCCTTTTGCGTTTGGCTTATCTCACTCAACAGGATGTCTTCAAGGTTCATCCATGTTGTCGCATATATCAGAACTTCATTCCTTTTTAGGGCTTAATAATGTGCCGTTGTATGTATATACCACATTTTGTTTATCCATTCTGCCATTCATGGACACTTGTTAACTGTGAATAATGACACTGTGAATATCCGTGTGCAAATATCTATTCGAGTCCCTGTTTTCAATTCTTTTGGGATTTCCAGGTCATATGGTAATTAATTCTGTACTTAGTTTTCTGAGGAACCACCAAACTGTCTTCCACAGCAGCTGCACCATTTTACATTCCCTCCAACAATGAATGAGTGTCCCATTTCTCTACATCTTTTCTGACACTTGTTATTTTCCCTTATTTTAATAGTAGCCATTACAGTGGGTGCAAAATAGTATCTCTTTGTGGTTTTGATTTGCATTTCCCTAATGGCTAAAGATAGGAGGGTCTTTTCATGTGCTTTTTGGCTATCTGTATATCTTCTTTGGAGCTATGTTTATTCCAGTCTTTTTCCCAATTTTTAATTGGGTTGTTTGTCTTTTTGTTGTTGAGTTGGTGAATTTCTTTACATATATTGCGTATGAAACCCTTATCAGATATGTGGTTTCCAAATATCTTCTCCCATTCTGTAGGCTGTCTGTTTACTTTAATGATGAAATATTTGATGAACAAAAATTTTAAATTTTAGTGAAGTTCTATTTATCTATTTTTTTCTTTTGTTGCTCTTGGTTTTGGTGTAAAGTCTAAGAAACCATTGCCTAATACAGGTCCTAAAGATACTTCCCTATGTGTTCTTCTAGGTGTTTTATAGTTTTGGTTCTTATATTTAGGTCATTGATCCACTTTGAGTTAATTTTTATATATGGTGTGAGAGAAGGGTACACCTTCCTTCTTTTGCCTGTGGATATCCAGTTTTTCCTGCACCATTTACTGCAGAGATTATTCTTTCGCCATTGAGTGGCCAGGTACCCTATCAGCTGGCTAGGGGAGCGGATGTAGCTTAAGTGCTTGCTTCCCTTGTATGAGGTCCTGGGTTTGGTCCCTGGCACCTCCTAAAAGCAAAACAAACAAATGAAAAAACCAATCTCAATGGGGAGCTGATGTAGCTCAAGTGGTTGAGCACCTGCTTCCAAGTACAAGATCCCAGGTTCAATTCCCGGTACCTTCTAAAAAAAAAAAAAAAAAAAAAAAAGATCAGTTGGCTATAGCTGTAAGGGCTTATTCCTGCACTCTTGACCCTATTCAGTCGGTTTATGTGTCTGTCCTTGTGCCAGTACCATGCTGTTTTGAATACTGTAGCTTTGTGATAAATTTCAAAATCTGGAAGTATAATTCCTCCAACTTTGTTCTTTTCAAAGATGGTTTTGCTAGTCAGGGGCCTCTTCACCCTGCCATGTAAATTTGATGATTGGCTTTTCCAATTCTGCAAAGATGGTTGTTGGAATTTTGATGGGGACTGCAGTGAATCTGTAAATTGGTTGTGGTAGAATTGACATCAATATTTAATCTTCCAATCCATGAACTTGGAAAATCCTTACATTTATTTAGCTCTTCTTTGATTTCCTTTAGTTTTCCATGTATAAGACCTTTACATGCTTGGTTATATTTATTACTAGATATTTGATTCTTTTAGCTGCCATTGTACATGGAATTTTTTTTCTTGATTTCCTCTTCTGATTGTTCATTACAAATGTATAGAAACATTACTAATTTTTGCAAGTTGTTCTTGTACCCTGCCACTTTGTTTATTAGCTCTATTAGCTTTCTTGTGGATTTTTCTGGATTTTCTATATATAGAATCCTGTCATCTGCAAATAGGGAAAGTTTTACTTCTTCCTTTCCATTTTGGATGCCTTTTATTTCTTTTTCTTGCTCTGGCTAGAACTTCCAGTACAATGTTGAATAACAGTGGTGACAATGGCCATTCTTGTCTTGTTCCTGAACTTAGAGGGAAAGCTTTTAGACTTTGACCATTGAGTATGATGTTAGCTGTGAGGTGTTTATACTGTGTTATAGAAAGTTTCTTTCTACTCCTAGTTGTCTACATGTTTTTATCAAGAAGTAGTGCTGGATTTTGTCAAATGACTTTTCTGCATCAATTGAGATGGTCATGTGGTTTTTTCCCCTTAGCCCTGTTAATGTGTTTTAGTCTGCCAAAGGGCTGCTGATGCAAAATACCAGACTTTTATAATGGGTGTTTATTTGGGGTAAAAGCTTACAGTGCCAATGCTGTGAAAATTCCAACTCAAGGCACCATAAGAGATGCTTTCTGACCCAAGTCAGCTGCCACATGTTGAAGCAAGATGGCGAGCAATCTCTGCCTCATCTCTGCCTTGCCCTCTGGGCTGCACCATCTCCCAGAACTCAGCTGGGGGCAACCAGGCATAGGGCTTGTCTCTTACTGGGCCTCTTCTTTCAGACTCGGCTGCTCTGCTTTCTTCCCAATTTCAGCTGCAAGCTATCAGGCAAGTGGCTCATCTCTCCCTGAGGCCTCAGCTGCTTGAGCCTCTCCTTTCTGTCACAAGGCAGGATCAAAAATGGCAGAGCTCTCTTCTCCAGTGTGTCTCTGTTGTTGTTTTTTATCACACCCAGCAAGAAGGTGGAGACTCAACCTGAGTCACGCCTCGCTGACATAGTTCAATCAAAAAAAGTCTCACACCCACAGGAGTGGGCCAGCCCACAAACATAACCTTTCTCTTTTTGGATTCATAAAATAATTTCAAACTACCAAAATGTGGTATATTACATTAATTGATTCTCTTATGTTGAAGCACCATTGAATACCTGAGATAATTCCCACTTATAATGGTGTGTAATTCTGTTAATGTGCTGTTAGATTCAGTTTTCTATTAATTTGTTAAGGATTTTTGCATCTATTTTCATAAGGGATATTGATACATCATTTTCTTTTCTTGTGGGATCTTTATCTGGCTTTGGTATTAGGGTGATGCTGGCCTCAAAGAATAAGTTAGGAAGTGTTCTTTTCAATGTTTTTGGAAGAGTTTAAGCAGGATTGGTGTTAATTCTTCTTGAAATGTTTGGTAGCATTCACCAGGGAAGACTTCTGGTCCTTGGCTTTTCTTTATTGGGAGGTTTTTTTTTTTTTTTCATTTTGTTTTAATTTTTTTTTTTTAAGGATATTTATATTACATAAATGTTATATAAATATATAAAGAATTCATCTGCCCCGCTCCCTACACCTCCCACATTTTTCCACATTAACAACATCTTTCATTAGTGTGGTACATTCGTTAAAATTTTTTGATGACTGACTCAATCCCTTTACTTGTTATTGGACTATTGAGATCATCTATTTCTCCTTGAGTCAATATAGGTAGTTTGTTTGGTTCTAGGAATTCTTTCAATTCACCTAGGTTATGTAATTTGATAGCATACATCTGTTAATAGTATCCTCTTATAATCCTTTTGATTTCTGTGGGTTCCACCATAATGTCCTTTCTTTCATTTCTGATTTTAGTTATTTATGTCCTCTCTCTTTTCCTTTGTCAGTGTAACTAAAGATTTGTCAATTTTATTGATCTTTTCAAAGAACCAACTTTTGTTTCCACTGATTTTCTATACATATTTTTAAATTATTATTATTCTCTATTTCACTTATCTCCATTCTAATCTTTTTTGTTTCCTTCCTCCTGCTCACTTTGGTTAGTTTGCTCTTATTTTTCTAGTCCCTCTGAGCACTATCTTTGTTGCATCTCATAAGTTTTGGTATGTTGTGTTTTCATTTTCATTGGCCTCAATATATTTCCTAATTTCCCTTGTGATTTCTTCTTTGACCCATTGTTATTTAAGAGCATGTTGTTTAATTTCCACATATTTGTAAATTTTCCATTTCTCCCTCTGTTATTGATTTCTAGCTTCATTCCATTTTGGTCAGAGAGGATACATAGTATGATTTTAATATTTCTAAATGTATTGAGATCTGTTTGTGACTTAGCATATGGTCTATCCTGCACAGTGACCCAGGTGTACTAGAGAAGAATGTGTATTCTGCTGTTGTTGGCTGAACTGTTCTATGTATGCCTGTTAGGTCTTGTTGGTTCATAATATCATTCAAGTTTTCTATTTCCTTATTCATCTTCTGTCTAGATGTTCTATCCATTATCGAAACTGGCATGTTGAAGTATCCTACTATTAATGTAGAACTGTATATTTCTTCCTTGAAACCTGTCAATATTTTCTTCATATATTTGGGGGGCTCTGCATTAGGAGCATGTATATTCTTAGTTGGTATGTCTTCTCATTGAAATGACCCATTTGTCAGTATATAGCAATCTTCTTTGTCCTTCATAACAGTTTTTAACTTAAATTCTACATTATATTAGTTTAGATACCCCAGCTCTCTTTTGGTTACTATTTGCATGGTGTATAGTTTTCCATCCTTTTACTTTCAACCTTCTTGTGTCTTTGAATTTAACATGAGTCTCTTGTAAACAGCATTTAGTTTGGGTCTTGCTTTTTTATCAATTCTTTCAATCTCTGCCTGTTGACTAGAGATTTTTAACACATTTACATTTAAAGTTACTGCTGATAATGCAAGACTTTCTTCTGTCATTTTACTCTTTGGTCTTTGCAAGTGTTATACCTTTTTTGTTCCTCAATTCTTCCATTAATGTCTCCTTTCATATTTATCTGATTTTTTGAGTATAACATATTAAGTCCCTTCTCATTACCTTCTGTATATATTCTTCAGGTATATTCTTTGTAGTTACCATGGGACTTAAGTTTAACATCCTAAATCTATGACTGTCACCTTTGATTTGATACCAACTTAAACTGAATAGCATACATCCATATCCCTCCATCTTCCTACCTTTTTGTTGTACTTGTTACAAATGATATCTGTATACATTGTATGTCCCAAACCATAGATTTATCATTACTTTTTATGCATTTACATTTTAGGGCCTGAACAAGTAAAAAGTAAAGTTACATACCAAAAAATACAATACAGTAGTACTGGCTTTTACAGCTACCCATATGGTTACTTTTATTGGAGGTTTTTATTTCGTCATGCCGCTTTGATCCAGTGTCTAGTGTCCTTTCCTTCCAGTATGAAGAACTCCCTTTAACATTGCTTGTAGGCAGGTCTAGCTTTTGTTTAGGTAGGAATGTCTTAATCTCTCCGTTTTATTTGAAACAAGGTCTCACAGATATAAAATTCTTGGTTGGCAATTGTTTTCTTTTAGCACTTTAAAATTTTGTCCCACTGCCTTCTTGCCTCCTTGTTTCTGATGAGAAATCATGCACTTAATCTTATTGGGACTCCCTTATACATAATATGTTGCTTTTCTCTAGCAGCTTTAAGAATTCTCTCCTTGTCTTTGGCATTGGTCAGTTTGACTATTATGTGTCTCAGCATGGTTCTCTTTGAGTTTATCCTATGTATGTTTCATTGGGATTCTTGAATGTGTATACTCGTATCTTTTGTTAAATTTGGGGAAGTTTTTTGCCATTATTTCTTTGAATATCCCTTCTTCCCCTTTCTCCCTTTCTTCTCCTTCTGGAATTCCCATAATGCATATATTGATATGTTTTATAGTGTCCCACAGGTCTCTTAGGCTCTGTTCAGTTTTTTTTTTTTTCCCATTCTTTTTCTTTCTGCTCCTCTCCTGAGTGATTTTAAATGTCCAATCTGCTATTGAAACTCTTTACTGAATTTTTCATTTCAGTTACTGTAGTTCTCAACTCTAGTATTTCTGTTTGATTTCTTTTTAAAATTTCCATGTTTTTATTAAGATTCTCATATTGTTCATTCATCATTTTCCTGATAGCCTTTAGATTTTCTTTTTGGTTTTCTTTATCTTTTTGAGCTAATTGGAGATCATTTTAAAAATATTTGCCTAGAATATCCAAAGTTCATTTCATTGATGGTTTCTGGATTTTTCTCTTATTACTTTGGATGGGCCAACACTTCCTATTTCTTTGTCTTGTAATCTCTTTTGTTGTACACTGGATATTTTAATATTTTAAAGTGTTAACTCTGGGATTTCATCCCTCAGCTAATTGTTCCTTAAATTTGTACCCAGCTAGTGAGTACCAGGAGCTAACAAAGACAAATGCCTAAAACACCTTTCACAGTCTTTGCACAGTGGCTCTGCATTGGCTGATGCTCTTCTTCACTTTTTAACTCTTCTATCAAGAATAACAACCTGAAGCAAAAGCAAAATGCAGGGTCCTCACTGTCTTTTCTGAGTCTTTTTCTGGGCTTGGGCTTGTGCTTGCTTGGGACCTTAGGAAATCCCCCTGTTTACAGGAATTCAAATGTCCCCTCTACTCCTATGAAAGACTCCCCACCCCAACACACACACCATGCCATATTGTATATCTTAAACAGGTAGTCCTTTGCCCCAGGCCTCTTTGATGTCATTGTTTCTTACTCTGCTTTAGCTATCTGAAAGCTGCTTCTGTCTGCAGAGCAAATCCTGGGAGGGTGAACCAGAGATAAATTTCCTGGTTCAGTCTTTCAGGCAGCCACCTGATATATTGTCACTGACATACAACAGGCACCCCAAAATGTACATAGGAGTTATTCTGCTCCACTCGGAACAGGACCAGGGACCCACAGTGGGAGCACAAACTGGCTTTACACCATGCTGGGGAAGGGGGTAGAAAGACCAGCAAGTGCTCTATGAGCTTATGACATTGTTTTTAAAGCTGCATCTTCTTGATTTGGTACTTACCAAGTTACTGCAACCCTTTAACTGATTTTAGAGTTTTGTGGGGTTTTGTTTTTTGTTTGTTTGATTTTTTTTTTTTTAGGTACTGGGGCTGGGGGTTAAACCCAGGACCTTGTATATGGGAAGCCAGTGCTACACTGAGGTACACTGAGCTACACCAGCTCCCCCGAGTTGTGGTTGTTTTTTTTTTTCATTTGTTTGCTTGTTTGTTTGTTTTTGTTTTTAGGAGGTACCAGGGATTGAACCTGGGACTTTGTATGTGGAAAGTAAGCGCTCAACCACTTGAGCTACATCCGCTCCCTTTAGAGATTTGAGGAAGATAGCTCAGTCCATTTTTGGTAGTTCTTCAAAGATTCTGTGTGGGAATAGCATCCTGGAGCATCTTACACTGCCATGTTCGTAGACTGGAAGTCTGGTTTTTCTTTTTTTTTTTACCCTCTCTTCTTTTCTAAAAAGAGCAACCCTTTCCCAACCACTCCTCTCCTGACACACACACACACACACACACACACACCCCTTAAGCAGATGGATTTCACAAACACAACAGCTTTGCTAATAATTTCTTATAAAGGTGAATTCATGGACTGAACAGGATTGAACTAAGAAATCAAGTTAAGTTTTTCAGAAATTTTTTTTTAATCTTCATAACATGATACTCTTTCAATAGTAATATGATCAGCAAGTTTAGAAAGAAAATTCTACCCTGACCTGCTTTTCACAATCACAGATAACTTATTTCCAAAATAATTCTAATTGAGTTGACATTTCACACATGCTTGGTTTATGCCTAAGGAAAATTTAGGGGGAAAAGACGAAATGGAACTCATTCATTTATTTTTGAGTCAAGTGAGAGCAAGGAGAAAATAATTCATTTTAAAAATCATAAATGCTCAACAAATGGTTTTTTTTTTTTTTTTTTTAAAGCATCAAACTTGATATGTGGCTGACCTGTAATGGAGAATAATGCCTAACTCTACTGGAAGAAAGCACATGGCAAAATAATGAGACCATGAGAAGTGAAAGCAAGTAGTGTTCATGCACAATGAAGCTTAAATTTGTTCTTGTCCTAGGGCACTCCCCAGGCTCAGGAACCAATCTCCTCCTAATGTAGTGATCCCCTTATCAACTTCCAGGGTGGCATTGCTAGTGACCCAGCAGGTCTGACTGCCTTTCTGCTCTGCTACTAGCTATCTATTTTTAATTTTATGTTCCATTTCAGCTGGAATAATCACTTTCAAATTGCAAGCATACCTGTCTACTGCCCACTCGCACAAACAGCAATCGCTAACCACACATAATTGTACTCTCTCCTTAGCAAGCATGAGGTCCCCTTTCTTATGGAAGCCTTTGCATATCAAGATTTAGGTGTGCTAATGGTCTGGCTTAACTCTGTAGCCAATGCCTCATCTTTTAGAAATGTGAAAGCTACCTTCCTTTCTCTGAGGAAGTTCTAGTCTTGTTCCTTCTCCTAAAAGGGCTCTTCTATAGAACTGAAATGCCTTCGAGCAAAACTGTGGTCAAACCATCTCCTCTGTGTTGTGGGTCCATGGCCTTGAGAGGTTTTAAAACCCAACAGAGATTATTCTTCCTATCAAATGCCTTATTGACTGAAACAACCTAGAATGCTCCGTTTCATAGAATCACAAAGTTTCAGAGTTGTAAGGAATTACAAAATACCATTTGGTCCAACTTCTACCTGAATGTTTAAAATCACTTCTATTATTAAATTCCATACCTGGGCAATGCTAAACCAGAAAGGTTGTTGGGAGAAAAACCAAAAACAAACCAATTTCTTAGTCACTTCACTTGAATCCAAAAAGAACAAGAAATATTACTTTTTTATTTCTGTATAACTACACGAAGGGGAACCTTTTGCTTTTTTTTCAAATATAGGAAAGGGATCAGATGAAATATAGGTGGCTGGTTCAAGAAGACTATTGGCAAATTCCCTCTCTTGCTTGCTTCCCTTTGTCTCTATGGATCTTCCTAAAAGAAATAATGAGTTAAATCATTAGACTTGAGAATATCTTTGAAGAAAGGCCAGCTTCTGTCTGGGCCTAGAGCAGAGGGCATTCCAGAAAAGGATGCATTTCTTTATGTGCATCGTTGTATACATGCTTACATTGTTCCCAAGACTTTTTAATACGCCTGTCCTGTTCTCCCACCATTCTCATTCATTCATTTATTTATTCTGTCATTCCCTAAATACCAATCACTGTGCCTGGTGTTAGGAATCCCTAGCAGTCATAAGAAAAATCCCTTGCCTTAAGGGTAGTGGTGAATGAACAGTATAATATAAAGTGGTAAAAATTATTCATAGACGCCTAGAAGATCAGGGTCTAACCACTAGGCATCTGGGAGAAGCAGACGAAGGAGAAAACTCTTAGGCTGAGCTTTACAGGCAGAGGGGTCTTCCAGGTGAACAAATGGAGAAGGAGGCAAGTGGAGGAAGGGTACCCAGTAAGAGGGAACAGAATGTGCAAGGTCATGAAGCCATTAGAAAACCAAGCCTGTTTAGGAAATAGCTATTTTCCTGAAAGGGATTCTTTTTGGAGAGAGTAGAAGGAAATGAGGAAGGGATCAGAAGAGGAAGGGCCTTGTCTCATAACAAAGGGTTTGAATTTTATCCTGAAATATTATTCTGATATATTTGGGAAGGGAGCAAGTCTAGAGGCAGAGGTATTAACTAGCAGGCTGTGACAGTGACACAGGAGAGAGGTAATGAGGGCCTAGAGCAGTGAGAATGAGGAGGAAAGGATGTATTTAAAACATTTTGGAGATAGAATATATCAGACAATGTAGGAGTGAGGGAAAGGAAAGAGTCAAGAATGACAGGTTTCTGGCTTAGGCACCTGGGTATTAAAGGTGCCATTTTCTGAAGGAAATAAAATTAGGGGGTTAAAAAGGGAGGATCAGGCTTATGGAAGATTAGTTTTGTTTTTGTTTATGTTGAATCTGAGGGATCTATGGGACATCCTGATGGAGACGCTTAATGGAGCTTGTGGTTGGAAAAATCTGGCTAGAGCTCTGTTTGTTTCAATAGGCATTTATTGTGCCCTTTCTAGAAGCCAGAGATTGTGTTCAAGAGGAGGTCTGGGCTAAAGATATTGTTTTGTGAGATATGTATTTGTAAGTGGCAATTGCAACCATGGAAAATCACCCAGGAAGAGCATTTTGAATAAAAAGAGAAGACTGGGGAAGGAACCCTGGGGTTCCCCAACATTTAATGACAAGGTAGATGTATTAGGGTTCTCTAGGGAAACAGAATCAACAGGAGATATCTGTAAATAGGATGAGATTTTATAAAATTCTCTCACGTGACCATGGGGATACACAATTCCAAATTCCACAGGCAGGCTGCACACCAGGAGCTCCAATGAAGGTCCTTGATGAGTTTCTGGGAGATGTTGGCTGTCCAAAGTCGAGCTGGAAAATTCTCTCTGGATGCTGAAATCACTTCCCCTTTTAAGGCATTCAACTGATTGGATAAAAGGTCACTCATTGCTGACAGCAATCTCCTTGGTCGGTTGTAGATGTAATCAGCCATCGATGCAATCAAATCACTGATAATTAAGGTCCATAAATGTCCCTGTTTTACAATTAGCCCAGTGCTTGCTTGACTAAACAACTGGGCACAATTACCTGGCCGAGTTAACACATTATCCCAACCATCACAGTCCAGCCCTTGTCAACTTGGCAGCCATACACATCACCTTAAACCATACTTAGTCTCTAAACAGAAACAATAACAGACACACACATATATATATATATTTCCACCTAACAATATTCAACTGTCCTGCATACAGCCAGAAATGCACTAATTCCCCACAGAATAGGGTACAAGTCCTTGGGTAATATTCACTCTTAAACTTGACATCCTTAAATATTACAACATGAAATTAATACAATTAATATCATATGATAAGGGAAAAAGTTAGGGAAGAAAGCAAAGATATTTGTTTTATGTACATGTACAATCACACTCATAACAAAACAAGGAAGAAATATTCATAACCATTACAGCCCTCATTTCTGTAACTGATCACATGGTCGAAGTTCATATTTATCTCTACCTTCTTCCACTACACATTCCATGTTCCATTACCCTTAGCATGTACCTCCGCTGGCCGTGGTTCTTTGCCTGGTGGGGTGACCAAACTCTCATTCCTGAAGATTCTGGGTCATTATTAGTCCTGCTTGGATTGGGTTGTTGCAATTTTCCATTGACTTTAATCACAGGGCATGGTGGTACTAAGAGACGCCCTAGAGGATCTCCTGAACTCCAGGCAAACTCTTCTTTACCCCCATTATGTAGATGCAGTCCTATTTCCCCTTGATAGTCAGAATCAATCACCCCAGCCAGTACAGTAATTCCGTTCTTTGTCTGTTGATTCAGAGACATGAGGAGCCCAAAGTGGCCAGGTGGCTGTTTTAACTTCCAGTTCAATGGAATCATTTTTGTATTCCCTGTGGTAGCACTCCTCTTTTTGGGACTAAGACCTGTAGACCAGCAGAGGTTAAGGTTACAGGAATAGGAAGCAAAAATTTTCCTAGTGGATTACTAGGGGTAATAGTGAGTGGTGCCACTCCCATTTCCACCCCTTGATTCCTGGACCCATGAATTCTGGCTATTGGAGAAACAGCACCACAGGGTGGACACTGATTTAGAGCATACACAGCCTCCTGGAGAACATTGCCCCAGCCCTGCAAGGTATTGCCACCTAGTTGGCAATGTAATTGAGTCTTCAAAAGGCCATTCCACCATTCTATCAATCCAGCTGCTTCAGGATGATGGGGAACATGGTAAGACGAGTGAATTCCATGAGCATGTGCCCATTCCTGCACATCATTTGCTGTGAAATGGGTTCCATGATCAGAAGCAATGCTATGTGTGATGCCATGGTGGTGGATAAGACATTCAGTAAGTCCATGGATGGTAGTATTGGAAGAGGCATTGTATGCAGGAACATAAACCCATATCCAGAGTATGTGTCTATTCCAGTTAAAACAAATCGCTGCCGCTGCCATGATGAAAGTGGTCCAGTGTAGTCAACCTGTCACCAGGTAGCAGGCTGACCACGTTAGGGAATAGTGCCCTATCGGGGGCTGAGTGTGGGTCTCTGCTGATGGCAGATTGGACCCTCAGCAGTGGCTGTAGCCAAGTCAACCTTGGTGAGGGGAAGTCCATGTTGCTGAGCCCGTGCATAACCTCTTTTCCTACCTCCATGGCCACTTTGTTCATGAGCCCTTTGGGCAATGACAGAAGTGGCTGGGGAAAGAGGCTGAGCATTAGCCACAGAGCAGGTCATCTTACCTACTTGATTATTAAAATCTTCCTCTGCTGAAGTCACCTTCTGGTGAGCATTCATGTGGGACACAAATATTTTCATGGTTTTTGTCCACTCAGAAAGGTCTATCCACATAGCTCTTCCCCAGACCTCTTTGTCACCAGTTTTCCAATCATGTTCCTTCCAAGTCTCTGACCATCCAGCTAAACCATTGGCAACAGCCCATGAATCAGTATACCAGTGCACTTCCAGCCATTTCTTCTTCCAATCAAAATGAACAACCAGGTATGCTGCTCGAAGTTCTACCCACTGGGAGGATTTGCCCTCACCACTGTCCTTTGGGGACATCCCAGAAAAGGGCTGCAGTGCCACCGCTGTCCACTTTCGGGTGGTACCTGCATATCGTGCAGAACCATCTGTAAACCAGGCCTGAGTTTTCTCTTCCTCTGTCAGCTGATTGTAAGGAACTCCCCACGAGGCCAAAGCTGTGGGCTGGGAAAGAGAAGGTAACATGGCAGGGGTGGTGACCCTGGGCATTTGGGCCACTTCCTCGTGTAACTTACTTGTGCCTTCAGGACCCGCTCGAGCCTTTTCTCGTATATACCACTTCCTCTTTATTATGGAGTGCTGCTGTGCACGCCCAGCTTTTCATGACTTCAACGACCATCTGTCTGTATGATTTCCCTAACGCTTTTAACTTTTTTCCAGAGTTCCAGACACATTTGCAATCGCCCATGAACACCTCACCCTTGATCTTCCATGGGCAACTGGAGCAAAACAGATCACATTCTCTTTCATCCAAAATGTCTGACTGTCCTCCTGCATTTCTTTTCTCCATATGGCATTGTGCACATACTTCTTTCTTTATAATTTTGTGTATGTAAATATCTCTTCCTCTGAATCCTGAGATCATTGAGAATAAGATTGTTCCCTTATTTAATCTGTAACCCTAGGCCTGGTACAGATGTCAGCACATATTTCTTAAGTGAATGAATGAACGAGACCTTTTCATATTTGACATTTAACATTTTCTTTACCATCCAGAAGCTTGTGGAACCATTTCTCTGCCTGTGGTTCTGTCCTTTCTACCTCTGATCTGCCTGCCAACTAACTCCTTTATTTGGGTGACATGTGACCTTTGCCTGAAGAACCGGATACATCAAACCAACCAGTTATGAATTTGCCCCTCCCCACCCCTCCAGCAGAGGCAATCATTCCTCAGATAAGAAGGGTGATAGATAATCTAGTCCTCCGGGGTAGAAGTGGAGGGTAAATACTGGAGAGGCATTACTCCTTCATTGCAGGGATATTGCCTTCCCAAGATCTTCCCTAATGTGTGGCTCAAAGTAGGTGCCTGTTGAAAAAAAAAAGGATAAATGAAAGAGCAAAAGCTGGCATGCAGACAAGAAATGGAAATCAGACCCCCAACTTCAAAGAAGAACCACTTTAATACCATCAGGGAAGACTAGCTGTAAAGACTTCTTGGAACACCCATTTTAAAGTTGGGCCTTTAGGTGAGGTTGTTCCTAAGGAGATTCCAGGCCTTCTACTTCCAAAATATGTCCTCTTATTCTTTTTAACAGACACTTGAAATGGCAGTGGATGACATTTTCAGGGAGAGGTATATTCCTTAAAGAGGCCCAGATGGATGTACACAGCCCTGAAGAAATCAGCCTCATTTGGGGCTTATCCTGTCATGTGGGGAGAAAGAATAGAAAGTGGGTGCACTCCCTGACACCCCTGCCTCAGGTGACTTCAAGCACCTCTGTGGTTTATAGGAGGCCGTCTTGGATTGCTCAGATCACCACATTTACCAGGGGATTTCTGTCACCTTTAAATGGGAGACCTTGTTTTTTGGTAACTTCGCTGACTTTTTTTTTTCCCTAAAGCAACAAATGTAAAACATTTTTGTTTTTTCTTTTGTCTCAGATGAGGAAAGCTAGTATGTTTTCTCAAGCAAATACCTTAACACCCTGTCATCAGAAGGGCATAGTCCTGTGGGTTTGGGTATGTCGTGAAACTTTCCTGGGCCACGATTTCTTCATCTGTCAAATGAAGGGGTTCATTGGCGTAACCAGCTTCTTAGACCTGTTAAGCTGTGATTCAGGGGTTCAGAATATTCCCCTCCCCATCCTAGCCACAGAGGCCCTCATCTCTCTATCCAGCAGGTCCTAACTGCACAGGAAGCCAAGGATCTCAACTGTATTAAGGAAACAAAAATGATATATTAAAACTCTGTATTCCCACAAAAGACAAAATAAGAATCTGAAACATGGCCAGAAGATTCTTATAATAAAAGGTTTCTTTGTTTTGCCAAAGTATTGATTTAGTCATTAATATATGTATTCATTTTCCATGCTCTTAAATTAATCACTTCTTATGTTTTAAGGCCTGTGCTAAGAAGCAGGTTCCTGTCTTCTTTCAGGGTTGCTTAAACTGTGCTCTTTTAATATATATAGCTGTGGTTCCTGTCCCTGAGGCCCTTGCCTGCCAGGGCTCTTGGGAATGGTAAGGGACCAATCCTTGTGACCAGTAGAAAGTGAGGAAAGAATTCTTAGCTCCCAGGGATCTTCATCTGTATAAATCCATCCCTAGCAAAGTAATACCATAAGAATGTTATCTGCTGCTTAAGTCTAAAGCCAGATCCAATCTCTGGCGAAGACAGACTCGTACTTGGTCTCAGGGTTCCCAACTGTGCACCTCAGGTGCCCCAGAGGGCATGGTGAGTCACAAACATTCTTAAGCATATCCCAGCACATTTAGAGGTAACTAGTGGTCAAGAGGTAGTAGCTCACTGCTATATGACGTGTGTGTACCATCGGTTGTGACATTCATTCATTCTCCTTGGGTTCTGACAACTCTGAGGTGGGTTGGACTGCTCTTATTATCCCCATTTTACATAAGAGGAAAACGAGGCTGCATGTTCTGAGACCTTTTCTTTCCTGTGCTTTCTGGCCAATCATCACAGATGCTACCCAACCCCCAGTCCCTTCAGATAAAGGACCAACCCGACACTGCCCCTGGACAGTGTATTTCAGATGGAGCCAAGGGTGGTTCAGTTGGTTGGAGACAGAGATCCTCCTTTTCCTCAAAATAAAGCCCCTGGGTAGGGAAGAACTCAGTGATCTGGGCATTTGGGGCAGGACTTACAAGAGGGATGTTGAGATCCCTGTGTTCTTTCCTCAATAGGTGAAAAAGCACCCTCTTCCCTGCATCCCAATCCCACTTCTCTCCACAGAGAGACCTCGGAGTGATGGGAACCATGGGAACCAGGGCCAAGGACTGGCTTCACCACAGGGTGTGGATGTGGGCAGTCCATCAGGCAGAGGAGTCAAGCAACCGCCCAAATGGCTGAGGGTCACCTCCTAAGGAAGGCGCTCTGAAGGGGAATGAAAATGCGCCTTCTCAAACCTCTTCATTTCTGAAGCTTCCTTGGTTTTGCCCAAACTCCTGAACTGGAACCCTGTACTCTCTATTCATTTGCTCCACATACATTGGTTGAGCATCTACCATATACTAGATGCTAGTAAAACACCATGCAAAAAATGCTATCCTCCTGGAGTTTACATGCTAGCAGGAAATAGCCTAGAGGCCAGGCTTCGAGCAGACTTTTCTCTGCAAAGGACCCTAAGAGCCAGACGGCCAATGTGCTTCCATTCCAGCCTCATCGCTTCCAGGATAGACTGCAGCTCGGGTGGCTGAGGAAGTGCATGCCCTGAGCCAACCATAAACGACAGCCAGCATTGCATTCTGATCCCCCGAACAGCCCTCTAGAAGAAGAGGTCCACAGGTTGAAGGCTTCAATACTCTGTGATACATAGGAACAGAAGCTAGGGCTTGGTTTATTTGTTTTTGTTTCCCCCCAATGGAACAGTCTAACAAAGAATGATGTGTGTATATACTCACATATTTGTGGAGTTGAGGATAAGAGTCCCTAGAACTTATTTCACAGAGGAAAAAAAAAATAATGAAACCCAAGTGGTGGAGCCCAGTGAAGACACTGTAAGTAAGGGGTTTCCACAAAGATGGAAGTTGATCCCAGTAAATGTGTTTGTTTTGAAAAGAGTTAAAATATGTAATTCTGTGGGGCAATTCTAAGGCAGGTAGTCTGACGAATATGTTTGTCAGAGTGTGTGTGTGTTTTGAAGGGGATGGTGAGGCATCTTATTCACCATAAAATGGAGCTCGTATTAGACACCCAATAAAGACTTCATAATTGATGAGCATTGCTGACAAAGAATAAGGTCCAAAGGTTCATCCTTGCTGCTCAATAGGACAGAACCACAGACTCTCAGAGTCAGAAAGGCCTTGGAGATGTCTTCTCCGGTTCCTTCATTTATAAATGGGGGTGGGATGTGGGGGGGTTGACTTAGTGCAACAGCAATTAAAAGAGTAGGCTTGGGAAGCGGCTGTGGCTCTATCCGTAGGGCTCCCATTTACCATATGGGAGGCCCCGGGTTCGGTTCCCGGGGCCTTCTGGTGAAGGCAAGCCCACCCGCACGGCGTGGTTAGCTGACCCAGCGAGCACAAGCAGCAAGGGGGGGATAAATGAATAAATAAAATCTTAAAAAAAAAAAAAAGAGATTAGGCTCTGGCATGAAATCTGTGTTCGATTCCTGATCCTGCCATTTAATAGCAGTGAGATGTTTGGCAAATCACTTATTTGTCTAGGTCTCAGTTTCCTTGTCTCTAAAATGGGGAGTAGTATTGTAAAGATGAAATCAGAGGATCCATGTAAAACATTTGACACGGTGCCTGGCTCAATATATGCGTGAATGTCATTAATTTCCAGGAAGAAGTGACTTGCTCAAGTCACACAGCTGAAGAGAAACCGGAAAATAACTAGGTTTCTTAACTCTCTGTCATGCTTTTCCCGCTATCTCTACACTGTGCCATAGAAGAGTAGCTGGTCAGGTAAGACGTGGTGTATAGTTCAGAAATAGGTGTGATGGCTCCTTGAAGGAAAGATCATTCTTATTGCTCATTGAGGGTTATTACATGCCAAGAACTATCCTGCACTCCATGTATGTCATCGTATCCATCCTCACAGAAACACTGCATGATATTATTAGTATCCCTGCACTAAGATGAAAAGCTGAGGCTTAAATGGATCAAGTAACTCGGCCAAACCCGGGTCTGTCTGACTGACCCCCCCAAACCCATGCCTTCCTCTGCAGCATAACGACTGCGATAGCAGAATTGAGATGTGTTTGCTGTAACTGCAAGGCAAAAGGGACTCTGGGCAAGGCTGTGGGTGGAGCCATCCTTTGCTGCTGTCACCGTTCTCCATGGCTGCCCCTTCATGAGACTGAGATTGTCATTTGTGGAAGAATGTAGTGCGGTTTGAGTGGACAGTTTTTCACAGTTTTTGTTTCACCGTATGGGGAGAATCTGTGCAGACAAATGATGAACCTTCTGCCATCTGGGATCAGAATTCCAGAGGAACAAACTATCTGTGCACCTTAGTGGCAGGGGAAGGTGTTTTATTTCCAATGTGAGATGCCAAAGAGTCCAGGAATGACAAAAACCACCCTAGTTTTTCTTATGAACTCCTAGAAGTCATCTTTGTTGGTATAAATGAGATCATTTAGCCTAATTAGTTCCAAGCTTAATTAGCAGTAATTATCCCAACATGGGAGTAATATCCGAGCAGGAAGTGCCGAGTCCTCGATTAGATAGATCTCTAATTGGTGTTACAATATTGTAATTAAAGCGTGTTTGTACGCCTCTGCCGCAGCACGCGATTTGTTTCATGTCTGATTAAACAGGGAGCCCAGCAGCCTTTGAGGGGGCCGGGACTTTAGATCTGACTCACACGACATGTTAACCCTGTGACGAAAAGGATTTGGGGACCTGCCTCTGTGGTCACGGTGCGTGCCCTGTGCTGAGGGCATTCTTACCGCGAGGATGTGTACTCAGCCCTTCCTTCCCTTCCATTCCCAAAGAATGTGTGGAGGAGATGATAAATATTTGGGTGAAGGGTCACTTAGCAAATTTTATACTTTGGAGGGCTGCCTTATATAGACCCCAGAGAAGACTGTGCAAAAGAACAAGTAATAATACCTATCGTTTATTGAGCTATTACTATGTGCCAGATGCTGTGCTAAATGCTTTAAATATGAAAACTCATTAAGTATTCAGGGAAACCCTCTGAATTAGCTCTGATTCCCACCTTGCAAAGACCTGAAGATGAAGGAGGATGCTTCACCAGGCTAACTCTAGAGCATCCTTCAGGCCTCACCTTGCATGTGGCTCCTCCAGGAGCCCATCTCTCCCCAGACGCCCGCAGAGCTCCTTGCAATTTTCCCTCCCCCGCTTTATTATAATTGCTTAATTGTCCATCTTGCCCACCGAACAGTAAACTCATTTCTGCCTCATTCACTTCTCTATGCTCAGTGCCCAGCACCTAGCACAGGGCCCACAGGGCAGCATGTGCTCAACAAATAAGAACCAAATGAATTCTCTGAGGTCACCCAGCTAGGAAGGGCAGTGATCCAAACCCAGCTCTTTGCAGTTCTGCAGTCTGCATGTCTTCTGTTGTGTCATGCTTTCTTTTTGAGTTTTAAAAATCCAAAGTTAAATTTCTAGGGAGTATAAGTACAATAAATATAGGCTTTTAGATAGGAGAGATGGGATAGGGGTTTTCTTTCCTCTCGTTTTAAAATGCCATCTTACAATTTTGCAATTCACTATATTTAGCTACTTAATGCTTCAACCTTATGTTACAATTTAAAGATTTTTCCCATACTCAAATAATTGGTAATTGAATCTAATAACCCCAAGAGAATTATAGCAAACCAGATAGAATTTATGTGCATTTATATATCATTGGATTCTGCAAATTTTTAAAAAAGTAACTAACACTTTCAGTATCTGTATTTAAATGATTCACAGCTATGGTTTTACCAAACTCCAAGAAAATCCAGTTATTCTGAAGGGTGACACAAAATTCTCAGGAATTCTTTTTCCCAATTCCCTTTGCTGGATATTTAAAAGAAGATGTGCCACATAATGCTTTGTGGAGGAATAAGAGGCATGCTAGATCAGAATGGAGTCAGTGCCTTTTTAAAACTTTGGAAATCTATTTAATCTGGGTCATTGCTGAAACATAATCAGGGATTAAACTCAACAAGAATTTTTGTTTACTCATTAAAATTAAAAAAAAAAAACATTAAAATAATTGAGTGGGTGATACTTATACAAAACATAAAATTCACAAAAGCATGTAAGAGAAAAGACCCACTTCTACATCAGAGATACCCAGTTTTGCGTGTATCTCCCTGGATAAATTCTATGCATATACAAAGTAAATATGTACATTTTAAAGGTATTACTTCTTGATAAAACCCCGCAGTACATGCTGAATCGTAAAGGTCAATTAGCTCACTTCCTAGTCTAGGCAAAAACAGGAAGTGAGAATGAGAAATTCAGTACATAGAAACCAAAAGCACAAACCTCTATAAGTCTGTTTTCTTACAGAATTGTTACTAAACAGCATGGTAATATATAGAAATTTGAAATATAGTACTAATGAATGAAAAATACTGCTTGACTTATGACAATAATAGCATCATCCAGTGTGAATCCTGAATCTTCCTGGGTTTTCCATTCTAACTAACTTAGGATGGATTTGTCTGCAGCTGTTTATCTCAATATCAGTGTAACGAGGCCAAGGTGATGGATTCCAGTCACTGCCAACGACTTAACTTAGGGCTGGTCTCTTGTCCCTAGAGGAGTTAGATGAGAAAGTGAGCATGAATTCATGCAAATCTATCATCATCAAAAGAGAAATGTCTATTTATATAAAGGACTTCATCTTTACATTATTTTGGTGGACAGGGCCTGATTCATCTCTTCGGTGACTATTTTGGTGCAAGAATCATCCACAAAAACTTCCTGCAGTTATTACACTAAAATGTGAGATATTTTTGACTTTTGAATAACCAGAAATTATCTAACCATGATATTAAAATAATTGAATTTGGATTTGGATTAGTAATAGATAAATTGAGTTAAAATCGTTGATGCAGTTTGAGCATCTTATGATATGCAGGGAACACACTAGCTACCGTCATCATCAGCTTAGTATTTTTGACATTTAAAGTTTATCGAGCCCTGCACGTTCGGCTCTGTAGAAAACCTGGGGAACTGTGAACTGGTGGTTATTTATCTCATTTTGCTTATCAACGACAAAGGAAAAGCTGTGGCTTTTCCTTTCATCAAGGGATCACCTTGGATGGAGATGGACTCTTATGCTTCTTTTTATGACTGTGGAAGGCTCTCGTGGCTCTGTGTAGGGTGTGATTCTCTTCTGAAACTTGAAACTTGCCTTCGGCAAATAAAAGACCAATGCAGTAGAATGTTCTGGAAGCATCACCTAGGATCACAGTAAGCTTTTGTCTTTATTTGAAATTTCTGTCCCATTGTGTCTATATATGCGCTTGTATTTGACCATGTGTTCCAGTTTTTATATCTGCACCCATTAAGCATTGACTCCCAATCTATTCTGCTTTATGTATCTATGAATTTGCATATTCTAGTTATTTCATATAAGTGAAGCCATACAATATCTGTCCTTTTGTGTCTGGCTTATTTCACTCAACATGATGTCCTCAAGGTTCATCCAAGCTGTAGCATGTAGCAGAGCTTCATTCCTTTTAATGGTTAAATAAAATTCCATTGCATGTTGTTTTAGTTTATTGGCTACTAACACAAATACCATACAATAGGTTGTCTTAACAACAGGAATTTATTGGCCCGCAGTTTCAGAGGCTAGAAGGCTGGCTTCCTCCCCAGGTCTGTAGCTGCTGGCTGCCCAGCAATTTTGGGGGTTCCTTGGCTTTTCTATCACATGGCAATGCACATGGTGGTGTCTTCCCCTTTCTCTTCTGGGTTCCCTTGACTTCCAGCTTCTGGCTGCTGCTCCCCATGGTTTCTCTCTGCCTGACTTTCACTCTGCTTATAAAAGAGTCAGTAATTCAGATTAAAGACCAACCTGATGCAGTTGTGCCCATCTTAACTGAAGCAACATCTTGAATAGATCCCACCAGAATGCAGACCAAGACCAAGAACATATCCAAAATGGGGTACAAAAATCAATCCACCACATATGTCTGTGTCATTTAGTTTATCCATTTATCTGTCGACGGACACTTTGGTTGATTCCACCTTTTGACTATTGTGAATAATGCTACTATAAACATTGGTATGCAAATATCTGTTGAAGTACCCGTTTTCAATTCTAGAAGTTGGATTGCTGGTCATATGGTAATTCTATATTGAACTTCTTGAGGAACCGCCAATCTGTTTTCCACAGAAGCTGCACCATTTTATATTCCCACCATTAGTGTACAAGGATTCCTATCTCACTACATCTTCAACAGCACTTTTTATTTTCTGATTTTTAAAAATAATAGCCATTCTAGTGGGTATGAAGTAGTATCTCATTATGCTTTTGATTTTCATTTCCCTAATGGCTAGTGATGCTGAGCATCACTTAATGTAATTATTGATAGTTTGTATATATTCTTTGGAGAAATGTCTATTTAAGTCCTTTGCCCATTTTTAATCAGGTTGTTTGTCTTTTTGTTTTTGAGTTGTAGGAATTCTTTACATATTCTGGCTATTAAACCCTAGCAGATATGTAGTTTGCAGCTATTTTCTCCCATTCTGTAATTTGTCATTTCACTTGTTTGATGATGCTCTTTGGTGCACAAAATTTTTAAAATTTTAATGAAGTCCAATCTGTCTATTTTTTGTTGTTGTTCCTTGTGTTTTTCGGTGTAAAATCCAAGAATCCATTGCCTAGTACAAGGTCCTAAAGATATTTCCCTATGTTTTCTTCTAAGAGTTTTTATAGTTTTAGCTGTTATATTGATTGTCATTGATTTTAGCTGTTATATTGATTGTCATTGATCCATTTTGATTTAATTTTTGTATATGATATGAGGTCGAGGTCCACTTTCATTCTTCCGTATGTGGATTTCCAATTTTCCTATGACCTTTTGTTGAAGAGATTATTCTTACCCCGTTGTGTCCCAATTTTGGCTTAGAAAATATAACTGCTAGAGCTAGAACAAAGTGGTTCTGGTTGGGGGCCCAACCCTTTTTGTTTTCCTTGGTGGAAAGTGAATTTTCACTTTGCTTCTCTGGCCTTTGGTCTTCCTGTATGTAATAAGACATCCTACAGTTCTACCAGGATCATCTTTGCAGAAGTGTTTCCAAAGTTTATCTACCAATTCCTTTTTTTTCCCCCTAAAGATTTATTTATTTATTTCCCCACACATACACCCCTCATTGTTTGTGCTCGCTGTCTGCTCTCTATGTCTGTTCATTGTGTGCTCTCTGTGTCTTGCTTGTCTTCTTTTTAGGAGGCACTGGGAACCAAACTCAGGACCTCCCTTGTGGGGGAAGGCTCCCAATTGCTTGAGCCACATGTACTCTCTGCTTATTGTGTCTCCTTGTTGCATCAGCTCATTGTGTCAGCTCATTTCATCAGCTTGCCGCAGCAGCCCATCGCGTCAGCTCACTTTCTTGCTCAACTTCTTTAGGAGATACCAGGAACCAAACCTGGGGCCTCCCATGTGGGAGGTGGGAGTCCAACTGCTTGAACCACATCCTCTCTCAATTCCTTTATATATATATTGCCTTCCTGATAACAAACTCTGATTTAATATGGTTAAGTTCAATATGATGAATCAGAACATTACATCTGAAAGAACAAACTCCAAATCATTTTGAAATATGAGCTCGTTGATTTTTCTCCTTTGTTTCAACTTACATTTAGAGGAGCCCCCCACCCCCACACACCCCCGTGAAACCTTAGTACAACGTGAGTTCCATCTCTCAAGGTCTATCCCCTTATGGTTCCTAGCCAGTTTTTCTTTTGCCATCACAATATTTCCAAGAGTCTTCCTTTCTCCTCTTGCTACCTTATAACTGTCTGTCTGTATAACTTACTTCAGTTATTCTCCTTTCACCATTAATAAATTTAGTTAGTGCTATTGTCTTTTAGGGCATGGACCACGTCTTATTCATCTTATTGAGCTTTCTCCCATCCATGCCAAGTGCTTTGCACATATTAGGCATTCAGAAAATGGTTATTGAATTGTACAGAATTGCTGACAATTCCTGCCCATCACATCCTTCAGACCCTCCTCCAAAGAAAATTTTCTGGACTAACTCAACTCAGACCTTGCATTCCCTTACTCTGAATTCATAATACTTCTGTACACATGGTTTTTATCATATTAACTAGTGTAATTTGTTCTAGTTATTCCTTTTGACGTCGAAATATAAGTGAAGTATAAGGGAAAGGCCCCAGAACTCAGGGTTAGGAAACTTGAATTCTATCTCTGCTATTTTACTAGAAGAGTGACTAAGGACGTCACTCACCCTCTTTAGGTTTCAATTTTTTTTTTTTTTAATCTAAAAGATGGAAGGAGGAGAGGGGATGGAATGGATCAAGTGATTCCAGAGGTCCCTTCTTGCCTTAGACTTCTGATTTGGAGCTATTTATTCCCTAACAAGATTATAAACTTCTCAAAGGCAGGGAACTTCCTTTCTTTACTACATAGAACAGGCACATTGTTTGATATAGATGGTGCTTGATACATTCTTCCTTAGAAGATGACTGCTTCTGTACCCTTTCTGGCAAGAAAATTAAACCTGGGAGTATACCACTCATAGCCAGTGACTTGCAGGGGCCCTTGGCCCCACTCTGGGAGATGCTATTCTGGACTTACACATCGGCAGCTGAGACCAGGGCACTGTATTAGTCATGAAGTTAAGGGGCACACCTAACAGCTTTGCCTTTTTAAGTAAATGTGTTTATGGTTTGTGCTGCTTTCCTCAGTAAGATCATTTCCTTGCAAGTAATAAGAGCTGTGTGTGATATGGTTGAAATCCCGTCCCTCGGCTGCGATGGAGAACTCACGTGATGCCGAGTGGGGCCCATTATCCCAACAGCACTCACAGGAATGCTAAGTCTGGCAAATATTAACTCAGGAACCACAGCAGCAGTTAGGAGACAGCAGTCTGCCCACCTTCCTGAGCCTACCACTTTTGGAGTGTTTTCTGATTTTCCTTTCCTTGGCTTGAACATTGTGTTTATTTCTTCTTTCATTCATTCTTTTTTCCTCTCTTAAAAAGCAAAAACAGAACAAGACATTATATTTCCTCTATTTATCTCCAGTTAGAAACCCCAGTGTTCTCATTCATTGCAGAGCAGAAGGCTTTTCCTATTTTGCCCAAGTGATGTACAGTGCATTTATTCACCCTCCCTGTCTCCTAGCCACAGGCCCGGGCACTGGAAGAACTCTGGAGATCTCTGGGAACAGAGTTGCTTGCAGGCAGCTTTGAATAGAATAGATGAGTTGCAAGAGCAGCTCAAAACTGTCCCTGTAGGCTGAAGAAGCTTTCTTCAAGCACTGCAGTGAAGGAGGAAGAATAGCATATGATATTTTTCCATATGGCAGGGGAGTGACATTAGAAGGAAGAAAGCTAACCTTTATCTGAATGGATGTAAAGAAAAGACTTATAACTGAAGGGAGGAGTTGTGGTTTAGGTTAAAGCCACAAAGGAAGTGAAGGACGTTACCACTTTCCTCTTTGTGGGTAGAAGATTCTCCTTTGGCTCATCTCATGGGCTCTCTGAGATGAGTCTTCCTGTAGGCATATGTTTATACCTCTGTCCTTCTAGAAAAGCACCATGCACAGTGGTTTGCCGTCTTAAAGAGTTTAAACTTAATTTTTAAAGCATAAATATGCCATTAAGCACCCCCATTTCCAAACCTGTTGTCCCAAACATGCTTCTCTTGTCTTAAATAGGAAAGCAAAGAATTAAAATTTTCTGGGAAATGAAGGGAAGGAAAAGCCTTTTTCCCAAGTTACCCAAGCAATTGCCCTACTTTACCTTACTTCTTTGTTTTCCTGGTAGATACCTTGTGACTAACATGACTTAGCAGAGGAAATTATTAGTAATTATGTTTCCTTGATAGCTACCATTTATTAAGGGCTTATTATGTATTATCTCTGAACTTTCAAAGATTCTGAAAGATGGGCTTTATTATTCCTTTGTTATGGGTGAGAAAACTGAGACTAAGAAAAATCAAGTTAATTGCCCAAAATCATACCATAACTTTGAGCCTTGTACTCAGGTGGTTTGATGGTAACATTTGTGCTCTACCCTGCCTCTCCTTAAAATCTGGCTTTAGAAGTATTGGGGCCATTGGCTGCACAAACTTGGGGGTCAAGTTTGAAACCTGGCTCTGTCCTTTATCACCTGGATGACCCTAAGCAAATTATTTGACCTTGTAAGCTTTGTCTGGTGTGTCTTCTCTGATATGGCAATTGCTTAGATAACATCAGTCCTAACGCTGTTGGCTTCTTATAAAAATTAAACAAAGCAACAGATATAATCTGGCACACAAAAGGATAGCCGTACACTAGTTGTGTACAGGTCAGGTTCTAGACAGAACTGTGAACAGTATTGAGGTTTGCTTGAGGAAGCCTTCCCTTTCCTTAAACTGCCCTCCCTAATGCCTCTTATTCTCGACAAAGTCAAAATGTAAATGGCTAATAAAGGACTAGTTAACACTTGGAGGGTGCTTATATTTTGGAAAAGAAAAGCCATACTTCAACCATAAAACTAAAGAAGCAAGGGTTGGTTGTAGAATTCCATCCTTCTAAAGCTTGAGACAAGGGTTGTCTTTTGGTTTATTGTTTGGGGGAGTAAGAGTGGGGGAAGGGCAGGAAAGGGAAGCCTTCCCAGTCCCCCCAAACACACTGTGCGCAAAGACCGAAGGCAGCTCTTTAAGTTCATGCTTCTTTTTCTGGATATATTCATTCAGTGTAGGATCCATATAGATCCCAGGTCTCAGCTGCTTTTGATCAGAAATCTTTTTTTTTTTCTTCATTGTGATTGTGTATGAATTTTAGACCCTGGCAACTTTCAATTCCCTGGGTCTGTTTTTCATTGTAGATTTTGTCAGGATTTTACATCTAGGTTGCATTTGAATGGCTTTTCTTTTTTCTTCTTTGACTATCCTGAGTGAACTTCAAATTCTGGATTTTTTTTTTCCAGTGTAGGCATTCTTCCTGATTACAAAAGTAATGACTGTTCATTGCAGAGAATTAGAATAAAAGAATAAAGAAAATATTTCATCACCCAGAAACCTGGCATCCAAGGCACTATTCACGTTTTGTTATAGTTCCGTCTTTTGTGTGTGTGTGTTTATAATTTCTCTATGTATAATTTTTATGTATATAAATTGTATGTACATATATGTTTTTGTTTTTTGCAAAACTGTGGTAGGACAATATACACAATTTGTTGATTTTTTTTACACAACATATCATGAACATTTTTCTCATCATAAAATATATTTTGAGAAAGATTTATGGCTGCATAATATCTCATTGTATGAATACAGCAAGGTTCATTTAACCATTCCCATTCTGCTGAATGTTTAGGTGCTTTTTTTTATATAAATCTCTGTCTGAGTTTCCTCACTTTTTTCCTTATAATAAATTCCTAGAAAGGGAATTATTGGAGCAAAGGTTAAAAACCTTTGTTTCTTTTATTTTGAAAAATTATTTGTACCTTATTATTTTAATACTGACAAGACAGTGTATGGACTCTTTAAAGCCTCTTTATATATATTGCCAAACTGATTTCCAGAAATGTTACTCTAGTACAGGGGTTGGCAAAACCAGCCCAGTGAGAAAAAAGAAGTTGTTACATGTTGAGATGGTCAAAAACAATCAAAAGGGGGGCGGATGTGGCTCAAATGGTTGGGCGTCCGTCTGCCATATGGAGGGACCTGGGTTCGATCCCCGGAACCTCCCGGTAAAATAAAAAATATATACAGAAGGCGCATGGGCTGCCAGGCTCTGTGTGCCGCTGAGCCGTCGGGCCCCGGGAGCCAGGCAGCAGGATGATGACGTAACAGGGGAGAGACAAGACGAGATGCTCCGAAAGCTGCAGAAGCCAGGAGCTGAGGTGGTGCAGGTGGCAGAACACCTCTCTCCTACATCAGAGGTCTCCAGGATTGAATCCTGGTGAAGACTGGAGGAGGAGGATGAGAAGAGATGGCAGGAAACAGACACGGAGAATTGCCCAGCAAATGGACACAAAACAGCAAATGGGGAAGGGGGGCTTTAAAAATGGATAAAGTAAATGTAAAATCTTTAAAAAAAAAAAAAAAACAATCAAAAGAAGATGAATATTTCAAGACATGTGAAAATTATATGCAATTTGCATATGTATACAAAATTAAGTTTGGGGGGAACACAGTCATATTCATTTACATGCTATCCATGGCTGCTTTCACCCTACAAAGCAGAGTTGAGTAGTTGCAACCGAGACTGCATAGCCCACAGACCCTAAAATATTTGCTCTCTGGCCCTTTACAGAAGAAGCTTGCAGACCCCTGCTCTAGTACATAATCCTACGAGGAGCTTGTGAGTGACTTTTTGTGGTTTTTTTTTTTTACCACACACACATTTGCACCAAGCATTACATTTTCTTTTTTCTTTGTTAATTTGAGCAAGTCAGCAAATATTTACTGGGCACTCACCACGTGCTAGACCTTATGGAAAATACAATTTATTTAGTATTTCTTTGATTATTAGTAAGTCTGAATTTTTTTCACAAGTTCAAGTGCATTTTTCCCTATGAATTTTCTGTGCATGTTAAATGTTAAATTTCTATTAAGGCATTTACATTTTTCATAATGCTTTGCATGCGCTCTTTATATACTAAGAACAGTAACTTCTATCTAGTTCTATTTGTTGGAGATATTTTGTTTCCATTAGGTTGGTTGCCTTTTAATTGCATAGTGGGTGTTTTTTTGTTTTGTTTTGTTTGTATACAGAATTTTAAAAATTAAAAAAAAAAATTTGTAGTCAAGTCTATTGGATTTTTAATTTCCTTTTTCCTTTGATTTTATTCTAAGATTACCATTTCCAATCCCTAAGATCAGCTAAATATTCACCTATATTTTCTTGTGTTTTTTTTTTTGTTTTTTTTTTTTTAACCTGGCTCATTTTTATATTTCTCTGTAATCGTTCTAGAATTTTTTATTATATGGCATGGGATGAGGATGTTAATTTTCCCTCCAAACATAGAACAATTGTTCCACCATTATTTGTTGAATAATCTTTCCTTTCCCTACTTATCTGTGATGTCACCTTTACTAAATTCTTATATATCCCGGGCTCTGTTCCCAGCCCACATTCCGGTTATGTTTAAAGGTGTGTTTTCACTTTTCCTTTCTTGATTCCCTGTGGAAGTCCACTCTGTTCACTTGTCTTGTTGCTCTGGATTAGGTCTACATAAGATATAGACGCTGGCTGGAGTTTTGATTTATATTTTCTCTGTCCCCCCTTGCTGTAAATTGCAGTAGCATCGCTGCTCCTTCTCTTGGTCAATTTGTCAGGAATGCGGTATGAGCTCCTAAAAGTACCCAAATAGTAAGGAAACTTCCTAGCAAACAAGAGAAAAAGGCCAGGGCCAGGCGGCGCCCTGCATGATCAGGGGACTACAGCACCCATTCATAAAACCTCTCCACATCACAAAGGCTTTGGAGCTTGTGACCGAGGAGGTTGAAGGTTTTCTGGCCAAATAGCATCAACTGGCATTAAAAAAAGCAAATCTCTGGAAGGGGTTCCCAGAAGCGCTGTTACATGATGCACAGCCTTAACCTTCTGTTAACAGCTCACCCTACCTCGACCTTGGTTCGCAGTGGAGTTATTTCATTTACCAGGTGTGAAAATTGGATTTTACCACAGAGGAGGGGAGTTATTACCTCTCAGGCCTGCTCGTTAGGGGAGTGGAGATGGTGGTAGGATTTATTAAAAGAGATTTGCTATGCATGGAACATGTAATTAGAGATATGTTCCTTTAAAACTGGATCTGCAATCTTTGCCATTTTAGGATTGCTCTTTTTTTTTTTCCTTCAGTCTTCTTTCCTGTGTAGGTTGCACATAACCTATCTGGAGATTGAATATTTTGTATGGCACCATTCCACCAAGAGACAGACCTCGGGGGTATGACAGAGAGAACAATTTAGGAGGATGGTGGGGACTGCCTGTAGTTTGGATGCTGTCACACATTTGATACTAAAAATGGAAGGCTGGATGATAAAATAATTTTCACATGAATTAATTGCTCTATAGCCTGGACCTCAGTTCGACAGAGATATTAGGTTCACTCTGAGACCCTCTAATGAGGGAACACTGCAAATGAAGAAATTAGATCTAATTACTTGTTGTTAGAGGCTATATGGGCAGCCTCAAAGTTAGTACCAGGCTAACTACATCTACTCTTAAAGAAAGACAACTTGTTTACTCTCACGGTGAAGGGGGTGGCTGAATTTATTATTGTTTAGCATCTCCAGCACACTTTGTTCTTGCTGAATGCCTTAAACTGATTTATGTATGTATATTGGTTGCTCTTTGCAGCAGTCCCATGGGGGTGAATGGGTGATGAGTTGTATTATCACTGCTTTTCCAATGAGGAAACAGGAGCTCCTAAGAAGAAAAGGGACTTGCCTGGGTTTATGGCTCAGAGCTCCTTGTTGGGGACCCCTCAACGTAATGGTGATAAACGCCACCCTACAGCCTTTCTCATTCCATCTCCCACCCTGGTGTACCACCTCAGTCCCAATCTGTATCCCGCTAACTACCATCTGATGCTCACTGGAAATAATAATTTTCACCGTTACTGGCCTCTGACTCTGTGTGGGGCACTTTACATCTAAGCATCACCCTCCTCACAGAGCCCCCTCAGTCCCCTCTGTTTTAAAGGCCCTGCTGTTTTCCCCATGGCCCAGCTCAAATCCCCGGAGTCATCTGTGACTCAGCCTTTCCACCCACTTCAGTTGCCCAGTCAGCCATGGAGAGTGTCACCAGAATGTTTTCCCATTTGTTCCTCCTCCTCCCTCTCCATTACCATAACTCACCCCCCTCTCTCCCTACCTGGACTACTGGACTATCCTCACCTGCATCTCCACAAGCCTTCTAAACCCTTCTCTCTACCCATCCTAACCTCGTCTGTCCCGTGAAGCTCCCTTAAGGACGGTTCTGGTAAATACCACTCTCCCGCTGGAGCCATCGCGTGGGAGCTCCCCACTGTCTTCGGATAGAAGTGCAGATTCTTCCCTTGCCCTCGAAGTCCACCTACCTTTTTTATCTTTTAGCCACCTACTAATCCACTAAACAACTTTATTTTGCACCAAAATTACCTGGGGAGCTTGGCAAAAAGGCCTCCGCCCTCACCTCCCCCCGCCCCCATCGCTTTGGGGGGTCTGCTCTGGGGCCTGGGAACCTGCACTGTTAAGCAGCCTCCGGGCCATTCCCTGCCCATCCCTTAGCCCCGGGACCACACAGTGCTCCTACGATCCGGATCCCGAGGGTTTCGGCTCCTGTGCCTTGCTGTGCTGCTCCTTTGGCCTGAAACACTCCCCTCCCACCCCATCTCCACCTGTTGAAATGTTTCTCATGCTTTAAGGCCCAGCTCAGATATCTTTCTTCGTGAAGCCTTTTCTGGTTGTTCCAAAGGGAAAGGATGCAAACTCCTTAGCATGAAATGTAAGGTCCTTTCACAATATAGTCCTATTTTACAATTCCCACCCCACCCCCTGCCCGTTTCCACGATCCCTAAACCCCTACTCTGCTGAAATGTATTCTCACGACAGGCCCTTTACACAGACCTCTGCATGGAATGCAGTGCCCCTCCCCCTCCCCTCCTCCCCCACGACTTCTTTTTTTTTTTTTTTTTTTAACTTATCCCACTAGGCCCAGCTCAAATGTCACTTCCTCTGTGCCACATTCATCACAACCAACAGCCTTTCTGTACTCCCCACACCCCCACCCTCTGCCCCCTACTCCCCCACCCTCTCCACCCTCCCTTCTCCCCAACCCCCGTACTAAGTCACTGCCTCCTCTGTGTGTGTGCTTACCCAGCCCTTTATACACCGAATATAGAACCCACCATCAGCATCTTGCTTTGTGGTTTACCTGTTAACTTCCACCCTCGACAGTGAACTTGGCTAAGGTTGCTTTGTGAGGCCCTAGCATCTTGCCCGGCACAGAGCAGACTCTCAGTCAATGCTTCTGGAACACATGCATGAATGAATCTCTGTTTTTCCCTGAGCCTTGCCTCCCCCAGCACAATCTTTGTCTTCTCCCATAGCATTTATCTTCCTCAGTCTTCTCTGAACTTGTTTTATTCCCCCTACTGATTGCAGGCACCCTGAGGGGAGAAACCTTGGAGGATTTCACTCTCTAACCCCAAAACATTGCTCCTTACCCGTGACCGAGGCTCAATAAAATGTTTGTTTAATTGAACTGTAGGGTGTTGTACTCAGCTAGCTGTTAAACAACCCCATTTAAGGGGTTAACTAATAACACTGTGAGACGTTCTTCTCCTTTGGGGGCATTTGCATTTTAATGGGAATCTTAAAAACCCGCAGGAAATGTTCTCTCCTGGTGGGATTTCTGGCTTTGAAGGGAAGCTCTTTTTGGTGGTGCTAGATGGGGACTGGGAAAAGTTCCTCCAGCCCAGGGATCCCTTAAAAGTTTTTGTGTTGTGGCCCCCCTATGGCAGTCTGGTGAAGCCTATGGTCCCCTTTTCACAATGACGATTTTCAACACATAAAATAAAATACACATTACAAAGTTAGTTGTAATGAAAAGGAGATAGGAAAATAACTGTGATTCTATGGGTGAAAAGTCACAGATTAATACCACCTACATTCATAATGGAAAGAAACGATACATTTCAGTTAGAAGTCAGTGAACGTAAAGATATAACATTTTCCTCCACGGTCTGCACTGTGGACCTGAGGTTAAGAGCTCCTGCTTAGCTGAATCCCTCTGACGTGATGTGGAAGGTCCTGTCCACTGGGTCCTCCTTTTCCATGCCTGGAGGCCTCTCCCTTGAGCTCCCAGATTCCTATTTTTTACCCTTTATTTCACAAACAAGGACAGCAGTCTAAATGGGGTTCATTTATGCCAAAAATAGGAAAAGAAGAGAAACAAAGAGGATTGTTTGGGTTCTCCCTCCTTGGCCAAGGCACTCAAATGTCAGGCCTCCGGGGAGGGGCAATCCCTAAGTCCCTGGCCTAGGGGGCCTGGGAGCATCCCCTCCCAAAAGTTCTAAGTGCAAGGATGGTGGGCTCGGTTGAGGGGGATCTGAGCCTTCAGAGGTGGGAGAGCAGTTGCAAAGTTTACCTCAGCGTCTCTGCTAGCTCTTTCTAAACTCAAAGAGCCCTGTTCCAGGGGTAAACCAGGCTAATCTCCATCCTTCTTGGTGGTTAGTGGATAAAGGAAATACCATCGCTCTTGAAGCACCAAACTCCCTATCGCTGATGATACTTCTAATTTGGGCAAAAGTGTTTGTGTGGTTCTCTTTTTAGCATAAAAATACAGGGAACATATTTAGTCCATTCCCGGTTATCCTCATGTATTTTAGACATTTAGAGGCAATTTTTCCTCAGACCAATTACCCTATTGTTTGTCATGCCATGGGGCACATGCCTCTGCTGTCAGCGGGTACCCACTTAGAAAACACAAGCAAATTTTAATATTAGCAGGACAGGTTGCTACCAGGGTGGGCACATCTTCATCCAGGCAAACCACTATCTCTACTTCTTTATGAGTGAAACCCAAGGTTTTGCCCTTGACACCTTCCTTTTCTATTGTGTACATTTTCCTTTGGTGAGCTCATTCATTTTTATTGCTTCAGCTCTTACCTCTGTACCTCCAGCTTGACAGGATATCTTCACTTGACTGCCCAGTTGTATTAGTCAGCCAAAGGGGTGCTAATGTGAAATACCAAAAATGGGTTGGTCTTTATAAAGAGTATTTATTTGGGGTAGAAGTCCACAGATACCAGGCCATAAAGCGTTAAGTTTCTTCTCTCACCACAGTCCGTTGCCACGTGTTAGAGCAAGACAGCTGCCGACGTTTGCCAGGGTTCAGGCTTCTTGTGTTCCTCTCTTCCCGGGGCTGCGTTTCTCTCTGGGCGTAGCTCTTCTGGTTCCTCCACAAGTTTAGCTGTAGACTATTAGGCTAATGGCTCACTTCTCTTCTTCTGGGGCCTTTCCTCCAACATCAAAACTGCTTCTCAAAAACTGCTTCAACTCTGTCCTTTGCCTTGCCTTTTATATTCGATTCCCCACCCACCAAGAGGTGGGGCTCAATGCCCTAGTGATGTGGCCCAGTCAATGCCCTAATCATAACTTAACCATGCCCAGATTAACAGATCAGTTTACAAGCATGATCCAATTATATTTTTGGAATTCATAATCACATCAAACTGCCCAACTGTAACACCAGTGGAGACCAAATTTCACTCTCCTTCTTCTTTCACAAACCAGCTTCATTAAAAATAATAAACATGGGAAGCGGCTGTGGCTCAATCAGTGGGGCTCCCGTTTACCATATGGGAGGGCCCGGGTTCGGTTCCCGGGGCCTCCTGGTGAGGGCAAGCCCGCCTGCACGGCGTGGTTGGCTGACCCAGCGAGCACAGGCAGCAAGGGGGGGATAAATGAATAAATAAATAAAAATCTTTAAAAAAAAAAAAATAATAATAATAATAAACAAAAAACCCAGCTTTACTGAGGTATAATTTATATACTGTAAAATTCACCTATTTTAAGTGTATGTCAACAATTTTTTGTAAATTTACAGTGTTGGTGCAACCATCACCAAAATCCAGGTTTAGACTACTTGCTTCACCCAAAAAGATTCCTTATGTCCATTTGCAGTCAATCCCCACTCTGACCCCCAGTGCCAGACAACCACTAATTTGCTTTCTGTCTCTATGGATTTGCCTGTTCTGGATATTTCATGTAATGAAATTACACAATATGTAATCTTTTCATCTGGCTTCTTTCAGTTAACATAATGTTTTTGAGGTACATCCGTGTTGTAGCATGTACCAGTACTTCATTCCTTTTTATTGCTGAATACTACTCCATTTGTATAGATGTACCACATTTTATTTATCCATTCTTCAGTTGATGAATATTTAGATTGGTTCCACTTTTGGGCTATTATGAATAATGCTGCTATGAATATTTACATACAAGTCTTTGTATGGACATATGTTTTTATCTCTCTTTGGTAGATACCTAGGAGTAGAATTGCTGGGTCATATGGTAAATTTATGTTTAACTTTTTAAGAAACTACCAAACTATTTTCTAAAATGGTTGTGCCAGTTTACTTTTCCATTAGCAATGTAAAAGAGTTACAATTGCTCCCCATCCTCACCAACGCTAGTATTGTCTGGCTTTTTTACTATAGCCATCCTAGTTGGAATGTAGTAGTATTCCATTATGGACCAGTATCATTGCCCACCCCTCGAGATGGCTCCCTCACGTTTGCTCTCGTTTTCCTTGTTGTTTGTACTTGTTGTCTGCTCATTGTTTTTGCTCATTGTTTGTGCTCATTGTCTGCTCATTGTCTGTTTTTTCTCTTTAGGAGGCACCGGGACCTCCCATGTGGGAGGCGGGCGCCCAACCACTTGAACCACATCTGCTCCCTCATTTCTGAACCACTTGCCTTTCTGACCACAATACCCCCCTCCCAGCAAATTTATGGCTTGAAACCTAATTTCAGCAACTCTACTTTTCTATTCTGCTTAAGTGCTGTGGAAGTGAGCTAATACAGCCTTCCTCAGATAGCACCCGATTTGCCATCTTCCTTCTCCCTGGCACCACCCTGCCTAGGTCTGCATCGTGTCACTCCTAAATTTCTATGAACAATCTTCTAGCGGCTCTTGTTGTCTGCCGTAACTTTTTCTACAAGTCTGCCTGCCTGTTGCTACACATTAATTGCTAGAATAGTGATGCAAAAAGGGCATGGTTATGGAATCAGGGGTGTGTGGAGTAGCTCAGGAATCACCACTCGTTGTTGCATGACTTTGAACTAGTCCTGTGACTTGTCTGAGCCCAGCACCTTCGTCAAGTTACTTAACCTCTCTGAGCCCCTGTTCCTCCTCTGCTAGGTAAGGAGTATAATAGAACCTATTTTATAGAGTTGTTATAAGCCAACTACACAATCTGTGAAAAGCAGAGGGCCAGGTGTATGGTAAGCACTCAATCAGAGCTGGCTAATGTTCTTAATTGAATGATTATTATGACTATTATTATTATTCATGACAGCGTGACTACCTGTCAAGCCTATCACATGGTTATCATATGGATCAGAGGTAGCTGTGGATACGAAAATGCTTTGACGGATACCATGCAAATTGCAGTGGTTATATTTGCGCAGTGTTTCCACTGCCCAAGGAGAGAGGCAGTGCAGAACAGCAGCCAGCCTAGCATTCAAATCTGGACTGAGCTATTGAACAGTTGTGAGGTTTGGACAAGTCATTTAATCATTCCATTTTGATTTTCTCATCCTTAAATGGGTATAAGCATAAATCATATGTGATAAATCAAAATCACATGACACTGTAAGGAATGTGCCTGCTCTATTGGTGCTGTTTGGTAAACTGTAGCTTTATTATTATTAACTCACAATGTATCCTTCTTATACATGTTCTCTAAATTCCATTCTGTGTAATGTAGTCCCACCTTATTTATCCAGTCGTACCCTCCACTTCATCCCAACACTTCAATGGAGATAGACCAGAGAGTGGAGTGTTTACGAGCTTCCACATCAGACAGGCATGGGTCTTAATCTCAGTGTCATTTTCTAGCTGCATGACTTTAAGGCAGTTACTTACCTCTCCAAGTGCCCAGCCCTTCATCTGTAAAATGGGAACACAGTTCACACCTCACCTCCTGGCGTGCTTGTGTGTATTAAATGAGCCGGTATAGGTATAAACACTTAGAATAATGCTTGCTCAATAAACGTTAGCTGCAGTTGATTGTTTATAATCACCTTTACTGTTGTCATTCTTTGACTCACTGTCCACACACATGCTGTGCTTTTCAGGTCTCTGGCTTTGCCCCTTGTCTCTCCTTCCTGGATTATCCTCCCCGCCTAGAACTGCCCAAATCCTATTCTTCAAAGCTCAGTTCAACTTCTAATCCTTCATGAAATTTTCACTTATCACTCCAGACTCTACTCATTTTTTTTCTTTCCGTAGAAGTTTAAAGTTTTTGTTGTGTCCAGAATTCAGTTTAGGAATTGGTTTTGTTTTTGTTTTGTTTTGCTTTCTCAACTGGCCTGTAAGGGTCCTGAGAGGGTCTATTTCATCAGGTTCTAATGAAACTCTCACTCTACTTCATTTGACACGGGACACAGAGTAGGTGCTTATTAGTTCTTAATTGATAAGCAGTAACTAAGAAAACAAACATAGAAAAGCCACTATGAAATTTTCAAACCAGGGTTTCTTGATTACTTCTATAGACTCAAGACTAATCATGGGCAAAATTATGTATTCCAAAACTCTGTGGAATTTTATTTATTTCCCAGAGTAGAGAAAGGGGCCTTGAGGAAGAGTCCCAAAATCAAAGTCAGCACAATTTGTTTGTGTTTTCGTCATCACTTCTTGGCTTCTCTCTCCAATCTCAATCCCTTCCCCCAACCCCAGAGGGCCTACTGTCCTCAGTAAGCCCTCCGAGTATCCCTTCTAGCTGGAATTTCTGGGGAAAATTCTCCAGGCTTCAAAATTAGCCTTCTCTTTCATTCCCACAATATTCCTATTCCTTCAGTGCAGTTAGCAGTTAAAGAGAATAGAGTTTTGACCAGATAACTCATTAAAGTAAAACAGAGGCTAACCCTTTATTGTGTTACCTTTCCCAAGGGTGGGGAAGTATCATCTTAAATCCAAAGGTATGAATTTCTAATAGCAGAATTTAAAGGAGTGTGTCAGAAAAGTCGAGGAGATACCAGTGAATACATTGGGTGTGAGAATGAGTAAAGGATTGAAGGGATGGGCCTTTAGGTGCCCCTGAAATCTCCCCCACGACCATTTTTGTTGTGAACAATCCAGAGATGGCCTCATGTAATAAGAATAAAACATAACTGGGCACTTAACTCTGTGCGAGGCACTATTCCTAAGCGAGAGCCTCTCCACCCAGCAATGATGGCACAGCTAAGCATGAGTCTCCCCCCGTAAGACTCTGGGAAATCAGAGGAACCGATTTCAGGAGAAAAACCTAGATAGCAGCAGCTGCAGCACCCCGGCAGAGCGTTGTGCCTGCTGTGTGCAGGGCACTGCGTGGTGTGCCGCGAAGACAAAGCGGCATCCACCCCACTGCACGTCTGAATCAACCCGGCCTTCAAGGCTAGCTCAAATGCCACCCCTTCCATAAAGCTGTTTCTGCACACTCCTTCCCCTACCCCAGGTAATGGGAAACGATGGCTCTTCTCCGATTGCCATTGTACTTTCTGCCTCTGTTCTGCCATTTACTCATTATTCTCTGTTTTGTTTTGTGGTTGTTTATATATATACCGCCACACAGCTGCGCCTTTGCATAGTGCACATTTGCCTGGCTGACTCTTACGCATTCTTTAAGAGTCCACGCAGGTCTTACCGCCTTCCCTGACTCTACTGCCTGGATTAGATACCTCTCCTCTCTGTGCTCCAAACACCTGGTACTTATCCATGTCATAGCGCTTATTATAATTGACTATACATGTTTACTTGTCAATATTCCTTACTAGATAGATCCCAGATCCTGATATCAGGAAACATGTCTTATGCTTATTTGAATCTTCAGTACTTTGCACTATACTTGGCACACAGTAGGAACTTGCTAACCTCTTTTTTTTTTTTTAGTGAAAGACTCCTCCATACAAATTTGATTATACCGTGAGGGAGGAAATTGGGTGTCTGGTTCACTTTTGTATCCCCCATAATGATCTGCACTCAGTTGATGCTCAATAAATATATCAATGAATAAATGACTGTAAAACACAAAGAGGTGTAAGACTGCTCTCAGGAAATGGGGGAAAACATATAATAAGAGGGAGGTGGTATTAAAAGTTTGCACATCTAGTCTATGTTATAAATGAGTGATATAAAAATCTACCACTGAAATGAATGAGAAAGAAACTCTTTTTTTTTTTTTTTTTGCCCCAAACTACTTGGTTAATAAAATGTAATCCAATACCCAAACCCAGGACTGCCTGACTCTAAAGCCAATATTATTTCTGGGGAAGCGGCTGTGGCTCAATCAGTAGGGCTCCCGTTTACCATATGGGAGGCCCCGGGTTCGGTTCCCGGGGCCTCCTGGTGAAGGCAAGCCCACCAGCACGGCGTGGTTAGCTGACCCAGCGAGCACAAGCAGCAAGGGGGGGATAAATGAATAAATAAATAAAATCTTTAAAAAAAAAAAAAATTATTTCTGTTATACCATATTGTTGTGATTTTAGGGTATGGGGAGGCCCTACTTGGGTCCAGAAGAACCAGTTTGGCTTAAATAATTCCGGACAAATAGGCACTGTATGAACTATAATGTGTGTAAATGGTTTTTTAAAGAAAGATCTACCTGGAGTCTGTAGAATTGACTGATGAAGGGAGAGGCTGGAACGCAGTAATATCTATTTGGAGGATATTGCAATAGTCCCAACATAGGAACAGAAAACAAGAAATCAATTTAAGGAAGAACTTATGGGCAATTTAAATAAGCAGAGGTAGATTTTGACTCAGGATTACTCCAAAGTTTTGAACTGACGTTAAAGAGGGAATTTAGAGTTAAGACAATTTTGAAAGATGGCAAGTTTTTTTTTTTTTTTTTTTTTTTTTTTTTTTTTTGACATGTTAAGTGAATCTCTAGAGGGACAAGACAAATAGAAATGCAGGATTTCAGCTCAAGAGAGAGCCTGAGCTAGAACAGTGGATGTGTTGGTCATCTGCAAAGAGGATAGCTGAAGTCAAAGAGTGAGAGACATCTCCTAGGCAGAATTGGAGAGGGAGAAGATCAAAGAACCAAGGACTTTAAGGAACGTCAGCATTTAGGCAAAAGGAAAAATTTAAATAAAGAAAGAAAACAAAACCAGAATATTGTCATATCTTGGAATTCAAAACCAAAAAGAGATTCAGGGAGGAAAAGATATTCATTAGATGGATTTGGTGATGAAGTTTGGCCAAATTGGAGAGAACATTTGGTAGAATGGTTAGGTCAATTATAGGGGAAGAGACGGAATTGTGGTAGCAGAGAATGTAGGTTACTTTCTGAATAAATGGGGAATGAAAAATGGGGAAAAAAGGAGTATTGGCATAAGAAAGATATTACTGAAGATACTCAAGTAAAGAGTAAGAAGGCAATGGAAGGGAGATAACTGAGCAAGGCTCTCAGGAGATGGGAGATGATAAGGTTGGCCTTGCAACATAGAAGTTAGATAAAATTTGGATTAAATTCTATGGGAAATGATCTAGGAGGTAATGAAGATACATAAAAGAATTACCAACTAATAAGTAGTGAAGGTCAGGTTTTGTCACATACATTTTGGTTAGAATTTATTTTCTTGGTTTGATGCTTTCTCTAGCAATGCCTGCAGCCTAGGAGTGGAAACAAAAAACTGTGGGGTATCCTAGCATTAGGGCTTTCCATTGCTGGAATGGTGGATGGTTAAGTGTTCTAGGAAGGCAGTGGGGCTAGTCAGAGCAACCTGGATGAAAAATATGCGGGTGAGGTCAAAGCTGAAGTGGCTGGGTAGCAATTACAGAGAAGCTGAAGGAGGATGATTGAGTGAAGCAGGAAGAGTCCAGCAGTAAAGGCAGAACCCAGGAAAAATAAAATAGGTGTATCTGAAGGGCAAAGTTCCTAGGGAAATGTCTAGGAGAAGGAAGTGAGATAGTAAAGATACTCACCTAGAATTGTTAGGAAAAAGGTTAAGAATAAGAAATGAAATAGCAAGTTATTGGAAACAGGAGGAAAAGGGAAGTGAAACTATAAGGACAGATGTGAAGAACTGGCATGAAGATCAAGAGATTTGGTGAGGACATGGAACACTTAGGATGTTTCTTGTTAAGCTATAATGGACTATGGTTCAAGTGGACAAGTGGAGAAGGGAATCAGCATTTCAGCGTTGACATGCCAACCATTTAGGGCTTAGGAAATGGCCAGCTGAGGGTGACAAAATCTGAATTTTAGAAGGCAGAGTGGTGAGGGTAAGAAGCACAACTATATGGATTTGAGTGTGAAAAGAAGGGGGAAACACTGGTGGTGCCTTCTTAAGAGAGCTGAGTGTCACATCACAGATGGTTAGAACTTTGCAGACAGAATACTGCTGACTCCAGTGTGGAAAGCAGTTGTAATGTAGTGATGAAACAGAACACAACCCAAGGCTCTCATCAGAGCACCAGTGAGCCTAGGTAAAGGTGCAGGAGGGAAGGAGATGGGAATATTGATGTCTACCTTACTAAAGAGACAATTAGCCTTAAATGTTCCCATCATGGCAGAAGCTTTGGGACTCCCCTATTGACTTTAATGGACTGGCGACAGGAGAGGGAGAGTTGCTTCTCTTTCATGGGCAACCTAAGGAAGAAATCATTTCCTGGCTATTCTTTTACAGCACTGGGTCAGCAGCACTATAAAAGTCAAGAGATGCCATTTCATTCTAGGCTTTCATTTTCAGTCATTTATGACTCTCTTGGTAGTATTCTTTTGGGTTTGGAATTCTGCCAGTTTTGGTTTGGACAATGAGGTAGATGAATTGGTAAGAAACAGTACAAGCAGCAGGAACACGCGGACAAACTGAGGGTTTTGGCCAGGCAAGAATTTTTTAGGGCCTCTCACAACCTTAGCACCAGCTGGCTGAGTGGGCTCAAACTTTCTGGGTCTTAATTTCATCATTCCTAAGGTAGAACTTCATGTTCTCTCCTACAATAATAAATACTGCTAGGAATGAACAATCCTTGCATGCTAGTGCTGAGTAGTGTTGGACTTAAATTCTAGTCCCTAAAAATCAGCATGACCTTGGCAAGTCATTAAACTTCTATGTCTTAGAATTCTCATCTGTAAAAAAGGAAGGGGCATTCCTTCCAACACAAAAACTTAGGTTTAAGTTTATCAAGCGTTGAGGGAACAAAAGCATTTTGGAAGTGGAGCTTATAGGTAGGAAAGACTGGAGGCAATCTTAAAAGGAGAGATGCTGTGTTTAGTTGAAGAACTAAGAGGACAAACTTACATCATCCATGCTTGCATCACAGCGAGTGCCTGTTATCATCATTATGAGATACAAATTTCAGAATGTAAAAAATCAAACCCAGGTATCCCTAGTGTCAAACCCTTATTTATTTATTTATTTATTTATTTATTTATTTATTTATTTTTAAGAATGTCACCATTTGGCTAAAAATTTTGCTTTTTTATCCTAGAATTTCTAGAGTAGCAGAAATTGTTTGAATCTTTTATTAATAGGATGCTTTTAAAAATGATTTCATCATTATCCATTAGTGTTTATGTATATACAGTGTGCTAGATCCCCATATAGCAAAATAGAATTCTTTATCAAGTGAGATGGAAATGCATGGAAGTTGGAGAATTCAGAGGGCAAAAATTCTAGTAAATTAGATAAACAATTTAATAGACTAAATCATGTTTGAAAAAACATTTCTATCCCATGTGCAATGTAGCTAAATTACCATTACTATGGAAACTCTAACCTTTAGATTTCATGACTTTTTAGCATGCTTAAATTCTCAATATCTTTTACCCTAGTGTCACATATTTAGTAAATAGTTATATTTTTCTTCTGGTTCAGTAAATAATTTTGTACTATGATACATATGGTTGAGTGAGGTTTAATGCCTAACGAATCTGTTAAGACATTTTTTGCATGTGTGTTGTTATAATGAGTTTGTTTTAAGCTTGCTGAGCAGAGCTCATGGGGTCCAGGACACCCCAGCACAGAGTCTGTTTTGGCATTGGTTTCCTTTTACAGATATAATCTGTGATTCCCTTCCTTCCACCTACATTAACAATCCCAAATGTTTCTTGCATATTCCTGGGTTTGATTGTCTGATGTCTCTACTTGATTCTTGCCTTCTTTTGCAGAGGTTCTTAGCTATGATACACTAAATATTCTGTGGTTAAAACTTGATGAAAAGCATTTTATTTTAATCATTTCCTATTTGGAATCCTTCAGTCAATCTTAGATTTATATTGTTTAGACCTCCTACTGCCTTTTTCCTTTATTTAACTTACATTCTGTTATAACTGAGGACAAAGGGAAAAAAAACAAACATCTTGCTACAGTTGTCCATAGGATCTAAGTGGGAGAGACATGGGGTATAGAAACTTACATGATAGCTAAGCGTTGTAAATGGTTTCAAAAGCAGAATACCAGTTTTATCTTTTAGCACTCCCCTACGATTCTTTACAACTAGCATGATTGGGTTAAAAGGTTGCCACAAGGGAGATTTCCTATTTTTTTTTTTGAAGGGAAACGCACATAGAAATGAGTAACCTGGTCAAAATCATGGGTGACAGATGCAAAAGCAGGAGAAAATTGATCTAGTTCTCCTGGCCATGCTGCCCGCATGTATCTTCAGGGAGAATAAGCAGAACCTAATATCTTAAGTCTTCACTTAACTGATTGAGAAAAGCTGTGGGGCCGGTGCACACAGTTACAGAAGCATCTTAAATCAAGACTCTCCAAAGCAGCATCTCACCAGCGATGTAGCAACTGTGTATTTGGGGGAGGGCTGCGGAGCCGACAGGTCTGCAATAAGGGCTGGTCACGGCGGCAACAAGGACAACGCAGAGAAAACCCGAGTGGCCGAGGTCTGAGCTTAATTCAGCCGCTCGCGCTCACCATGATTTCGTCATTTTTCCTTCTGAGGAAAAGTGCAGCCTAACGGGCCACCCTCTCACTTCACTTCACAGGGGACGTGCTGGGATGCCCGGCCCTGAGCTCTCCAGAGCAGAGGCCTTGGGGCGGGGGGCGGGGGGGTGGGGATACTGCGATTAAAAAGTGGTTGTGGAGCGACTCGGGGGCCTGGGCAGCGGGTGCCCGCCCCGCTCTCGGGAGGCGGCGGGAGCGGGGCCGGCCCGACGTGGGCAGAGCGGCCTGTGGAGCCACGTCTGCAAGGACCCCGGCGGGGTTCTGCCCTGGAGCGGGAGGGGGGGCGTCGCCCCAGGGGAGGCTGCTCCCTCGGGACGGGGCGAAGTCGGGACTGGCAACTGCAGGGCCGAGCTGGGGGGTGAAGAGCAGGGCGGAAGGGCCACGGGGGAGGGTGGGACTGCGTCGTGGACGTGGGAGGGTGGCCTTGGAGACGAGCACTAGGCCTGGGCCAGGTCAGCGGCCAAGTGCGAGGGACAGAGCCGTTCCTCCAGCAGCCCCAGCCGTTTCTGTCAAAGATGGCCAAATCGCACCCGGCCCCCCGCCCCCCTCCGCGCCTCTCCCAGGCCCCGCCGATCGCTCCCCAGGGCTGCGTGAGGCGGCGGGCGCTCGGCTGCGTGCAGGGCCGTGCGGGGAAGCAGCCACCTCCCGGGCCGCCCCCCCCAAGCCGCCTGCCCTCGGGGAGGTCCCCTTAGCTGAGCGCGAGGGCACTGCCTCTTTAAGGTGGGGAGTGCGTGTCACCTCAGGCCGGGTGACGAGCTGAGGAGGGGACCCGGGGGGCGTGGCCACGCGGAGCCCAGCGGCGCCGGCGGTGGGCGGGCCTGGAGTAGCATGTTGGCGGGCGGGGCGGGGCGCGGGGCGGGGCCAGCCGGGGGCGGGGCGCGGGCGGGGGCGGGGCCTCCCCGGGCAGGCGGGGGAGGGGGAGGCGGCCGCGGCCTGGTTGGTACCATCGCGCGCGGCCCAGGAGGGGGAAAGTGACATCCCGGGAGGGGGCGGGCCCTTGCCGGCGGCGGGGCCGGGCGCTGGGGCGCGCGGGGGCGGCCGCCTTCCCCGCCGGGCCGGACGTCGGGGCGGGGGGAGGGGGCGCTCCTCCGCTCGCGGCCCAGGCGGGGCGGGCTGGACCTTTGGTGGCGCGGGGCGGCTGGGGGACGGCCGAGGGGAGGGGGAAGGGGCGGGGCCGGGGGGGGAGCCGGAAAGGGGGAGGCGCCGGCGGACAATGGAGCCTATGTGTGCCTGCGGGAGTGGGACGGCGCCGCCGCCGCCGCCGGGGGGAGACGCTGCGCCGCCGCCGCCGCTGGCCCCGGCCCCGGCCCCCCGGGGCTGAGAGCCGCCCCCGCCCGGAGCCCCCTCCCCCACGCCGCTCCTCCCCCTCCCCCAGCCCTGCCTTCGGGGTAAGTGGCACCTCGGGGGTAGGGGGAGGGGAAGGACCGGAGCCCTGGGAGGGGGGGATCGAGTCCGCGGCCGCGTGTTTGGAGCCGGTTTGGGGGCAGGGGCCGCCACCGCCGTGGAGAGCCTGGGGGGGAGGGGAGGAAAGGGGCGGGGGCCGGGCTTGCGGGTTTAGTGAGTAGCGAGTGGGGTCCCGAGGAAGCCGGCGGGCGGAGGCGCGGGCCGTCCTCCCGCCGCTCGGGAGGCGCTGGGCAGATGGGGGCCTCTCCCGGTTTTCCAGTGGCTGTGTCCCAGGGAGTGCTTGGAGAGGCTGAATGAGGAGCTAGAAGGGTCCCTGGGTGCTGGGATAAAGGGGCGTGGGAGGGGCAAGGTGGAGAGCCAAACCAGGGGATTCGGGTTGAGTTCCATGGGGTCTGTAAGACCCGGGAGATGGATGAGAGGCGAAGGCGAGTTCGCAGGCAAGGACTTGTTGAGGGGAGGGGAGGGGAAAGCGGAGGAGACTGTGTGAGTGGTGAAGAGCTCGGCAGGTGAGTTGGCGATGTCTAGGTCCCTGAGTCATTGTGGGGTCCTGGGGCACTTCAGCGATTCCCCAAGTGGAGCCCTGGTCACTGGCCTTTGAAAGTTGCAAAGACTGTTAAGATGTCATTGGTGAGTGTTGTGTGAGCCTGGTGAAAAGGTAAACGGCAGGCGTGGTTATTCAGGGGGGGAGATAAGGAAGGGGCCCCGGGCCTTAGGAGGGTCGCTGGGGGCCTTGTGTGAAGGCTGCCGGGCCAGCACGGAGGAGGCCTGCAGTCTGTCCTCCAGGAGTGGGGCTTGGCAGGAGGGCAAGAAGAACTGGTTTTAAGTGATGGAGAAAAGTGACCTACAGCCTAAACTGGAGCCCAGTAAAGTTATTAGGCAAAGTAAAGAAATGCACATAACTATCTCTTGGCAGAGGAGAGGGTGTCTAAGGTGGGACAGAATTAGTGTGAAGCTAGACAAAGGCCAACATAGTTAGATCCCTGGCAGTGGTTTGACGTGGGAAAATGAGCCGCTATGCAGTGGTGTGTGATGGGGCGTTTGTAGGTGTCTGATACATTCAAGAATTAAGTGTCCATTCTTGGGGCAGAGATGAGGGCTCTTGTGCACTTAGCAGGAAGGAAAAAATAAATCATAAAACAGTTGAGAGATGGAGGGCCAGAGGTAGGTTGGTGATTTAGATTCAGGTGTGGGTTAAAAAATCTGACTCCTCCCCGGGCAGTGGCCGGGTGTCTGGACTACTGGGGCCGGGAGCTGTATCCCCTCTCCTCTTTAAGCCTGCTGTGTCAATAAAGGCTGGTTGGTGCATGTCAAAAAAAAAAAAAAAAAAAAAATCTGACTCCTCATGGAGATTGGGCAACATGATCTCTTGGGTTTGTTTGTTTGTTTGGTTTTTTTTTTTAATGAATACTAGTAATTTGGGAAGTTTTAGCAAGGAAGAAGCATATATGAATAAAGGTATGGTCCTATATAAACATTTAAGAAAAGGCTCTTTTCTCAAACATTTGAAAAAGAACCAACTATTAAAGACAGAGATAGATTGATAAAAGAGCCATTGGTTAGGTGGAACTGGGATGCTTTGAGGAGTGAGGGTTCCATTAATTGATGGTTTGGATAAGAAGAGAAAATTAAATGTAAGTGCATTCAGTAGTTTTAGGACCTAAGGATAAGGTATTGAACCATTAGAATATTTTTAACTGTTGAATGTGAGAAGATATTAGATCCAAAAGTTATGGTAAATAAGATAGGGAGGTCACTGGCCAAAAGGTGAAGGAAGAGTTTCCATGCTGTTCTCTTTGTATAAGGCAAGTAGTTACATATTGGTGCTTAAGCTAAGGATTCCTGATCTGGCTCCTTAGCTGACTGACTCAACTGAGAAAGTACCTAGGTATATTGGAATTTATTCTATGGGATATTTTCCCCATATCCTTCACAAGTTCTGCTCCTGTGAATCAAAGGAAAATGCTGTCTGTCTTGTAGAAAATAAACAAAACAAAACAGGGCTTCATAAGAAGCATTATAATCAGCTAAATATTTGATCATCATGACATGGTTATTGTGGTTAGAACCTTGAACTCAGAATTAGGAAGTCGGCTGTCCCCATTACTTATTTGTGACTTTGAACAAATCTTTCATATTTTCCAGCTTTCCCATTTATGAAGTGGTGGTACTACCTACCCTGACCACAAACCAATACGTTGCAACATTTAACAATTTTAATGCCCATCTAGAAAGTACTCTCAACACCTCTGAGAATGAGAAATTGTTTAGTCTAACTTTTTTTCTTCTTTCTGAAAAACTACTTTGGGAGCAAACCAAATTCAGCTTTTGTAACGATTATAGCAACATGTTGATCAAGGAACAAAGAGGAGTACCTTGTGTATCTGTCTTGTTCTAATGTCTGGGGTTTGATTTTATATTAGTTTTGAAAGATGAAATTCCGGGCGCCCCCCCCCCCCCCCCCCCACTTAGTGGCAAGGCAGTGGGAGTGATGACAATTGCAGAAATGTAAACAAAAGGTCCCTGTGGGAGAGTGGGAATATAGATGCTGTGAGTGCTAACCCAGGCTGATGCCAGCCCTAAATTTCTGTGACCTTGGACTTGTTACTTGGCTTCCTGGCAGCTTATTTTTCTTCAACTATACAATAATGTTGGCGGAAAGACTTGTCAGTCTACCTCGGTGACTCTGATAATAGGGTCTATGGAAACTTGACTTGTTCTAGATCAGGGGTTCTTAACCTTTTATGTACCACATACCACTTTGACAATCTGGTGACGTATAGGACCTCTTCTGAGAATAGTGTTTTGTTTTTTTTTTAAAGCATGTAAAGTAATACAATTACAAGTGAATTTGTAGAATTACAAGTGCAGTTGAAACAGTTATCAAAATGTTAAACAATGATTCCAATGTAGTCATATACGTGTTTCTTTATAACACTTTAGAAAGCAAAATGTAGCTACAGGTCTAATAATACTGTCATTTTGAAGTAGTGATGAGTGTAAACATTATTTCAAGGTAGTAGCAACAGCTGTAATGTGACATGAAAATACCTTGTGATTTCTCTTGGTGATGTAGTCGCAGGACCGCTGCTACTACTTTGGGCTGTTACCTACATTCACAGTCGAAGGCAATGCTAACTTTTAGTTTATAGATTAGGGAAAATAAAGATCTAATTTTTTCCAGCAAGTTCACAGAATGCCTTCTCTCCCCACTCCCACCCCCGTCCTGGTCCCTGCCTGACTCTTTCTGCAGACTTCTTGGGAGTCAGTGGACTCTGATTAAGAATGGCTCGAAACCAACTGATTTTTGAAAGTTGAGTTATCTTATGGCCATAAGATAATTGCATTTTAGGCTTTGCAAATTTTTTTTTTCCCCTTCAGCATCTCCGTTATATAAGTACAGGGGCATAGAGAAAATATAAGACAGTTCATTTTGCAACTCTGGTGACCGTGTCTTGGTTGTGGAGAAAGTTAAAAACAATGAGCAAAATGAGGCTTTTGTGTCTGGTAGATTTTGCTTTTCTAAACTTCCCAGTCATGACTGGTTCTCAATGGGATGGATTTGGGTTGCAGTAATTCTTATCTTCAAGTTCTTGTATTTTGAAGTTCAGTGGTTTTGCCTTCCTCATTTTTGACCTAATTATTTTCTTACTGTCCCTCTTTGTAAATATTGTTTTGGCCTGAGAACATTGGGGAAGGGGTGGTTTTCTTTGGGATCATTGTGATTTGGGGTATGACTTTTTCCTTTCCTTTCATCTCTGTAGGACTGAATGTGGACTAGCTGGTGTTGCTCCACCTTGACCTAGAAATTCACTTCTGTTTGGGAAGCAGGGATCATCCTTGAAAGTTCTACTGTGTCCTGATGTAGAAGAGAGAGAAAATTAGACATCTTGAAAGGTAAAGAACCTAATAATAAACACATAACCTCTGTGATTCAACCTGAGTATACAGGATTTTTTTTTTTAATCCAGACCTTTATTGGGTCTTTTGTTTTTTTTTTTAAAGATTTTATTTATTTATTCATTTATCCCCCCCTTGCTGCTTGTGCTCGCTGGGTCAGCCAACCACGCCGTGCGGGCGGGCTTGCCTTCACCAGGAGGCCCCGGGAACCGAACCCGGGGCCTCCCATATGGTAAACGGGAACCCTACTGATTGAGCCACAGCTGCTTCCCTTATTGGGTCTTTTGTAAGTTAAAACTACACTTGTCCATTATTCTATCATTCATAAAGCCAAGATCACCAAATGCACAGCAAAACTCTTAAGAGCACTTGCCCATATACTTTTCTGTGAGCAGGGGCTTCTGCAGCCACTCCCCTCACAGGGCTGAGGAGAGAGGCAGGTGGTGAGACCTTAAACAGGTATTTATCCTATCAGCCTTGGGTTGTGTGAACGTGAGGTAAAAAGCAATAGGCAAGCCCCCAGCTCATTATAATATGTGAATCAACTAGGCTTCTTGGTGTCCCGTGCCGCAGTGGTGAGTGACCCAAGGCTGCTCTCAGGGCGTTCCTCAGCTACACACGAGGGGGGTGCAGTCTTGTCAATGCTATAACAGTGTTGTGGGACCACGGAGCACGTTCCTGGGGAGAGTTAGGAATCAAGGAGAGTTTCATTTATGTGAAATTTTACTCTGGGTAGCCGTCTTCCAAATGACAGTTGAAATTCTTTTTTTGTTGTTGTTTTTATTGTGGGTAAAAATCAAATTTTTCACAATACAAACCAATATTTGTAAAATGATATATAGATTTATATACATATATGTGTATTTGCTTATATAGATGTTATTTTTTTTTTTCATATATATTTTAAAAGATGCTTACATTACATAAATGTTACACAAAAATTACAGGGATTCCCATGTTCCCCACCTCCCACACCTCCCACAACATCCCACATAAACGTCTTTCATTAGTGTGGCACATCACCTGCAATGGATAGACACATCCTGGGGCTTTGCCACTAAGCATGGACCACAGTTCACATCGTAGACCACACTCGCTCCCACACAGTTCTGCATGGTATACGCTGATGTAAAATGGCCTATATCCGTTGCCACAACGTCACTCAGGACAATCCCCAAGTCCTGAGAAATTCATTTTTTAATGCTTAAATTTTGTCAAAATTCTTCAGTTTGATCAAAGTTTTTGTTTGCTTGCTTAGAGTATGTCAGCTGTTGAAGGATGATAGATGCATTTTTACCCTGTGAATACAAAAACATTAATATTTCATCTAGACCAAGGTTTTCTATACATGCCCGTTGTATAGGTTTTTTTTTTTTCTTTTCTTTGAGGAAAGATTGGTTTTTCCTATCATGTACTTTTCCCGAGAGGAAGCCTTTTAGTATTTGGCATGCCAGAAGTCAAGAATGAACTAGGAATGGAATCCTGAGGCTTTTTGGTTCTGCATTCTAAGTTTGATACTATGCCTTTTATGGAGTAGTGGTCATAGCATAGAAATGAAATTTGTTAAACATGACATAGTTGTCATAAACTTGACCTCTCAGAGCAGGAAACTGGGGAAGGATCATTGGAAGAGTTAAAATTGGAATTGTATAGGTAATTCTGAGCTTAGTCGGATTGAATTTGTGGATTTTGTTACAACTTCGTGGCAACCCTATAAAGTCTTCTTATAAAGGTTCCTAAATAATTTGGCCCTAAGACAATCTGGAACTTGGTTCTCCCTTGCATTTCTAAAACTAGAAATTCTTGGCCAAGGGGGAGGCTCGGTGTCATAATTCTAGCTTACAGAGATTATTGTGGTTGGAGATGGTTCTGCTTGACCAGTAACTGAGTGTTTTGTTGATTTATCTGGCTTAGTCCAATATAGCATTTTGCATACAGTAGGCACTCAATAAAGGGAAATCATCTGTTCACATTTTTCAGCCCTAAGTTCCCCCCAAAGTATATGAAAATCAGTTTCTTGCTGAATGCTTCCCATCTGCTGTCAAGTTACAGTTGAGGGTAAAGAGGAACTGTGACTGGTCTTCACTTTGTGGATTCAGAGGTATACCTGGAATTTTGTCTCTTTTTGCCTTTATAGTCAGCTTTCAACTCTCTATACTAATAAGGTATGGGCAGAAGCAAAAATGTGAGGTTTCTTTCGCTGCTAAATTTTAAAAAAGAAATTTTAAAAGTTGAAATATTGATCTTATTTGCACTTAGTATTTCTCCAGCTTCTGAAAATAAAAGTGCAGTTGGGAAAGAGGGAAGCCCCAAGGGCCTTGAAATATTTACAGATTAGATAATATACACTTTAATAATTGGGAGTTGATTCTATTTATATAGGAGATGACAACTTCCTCTTAAACTGATATTCTAGAATAAATAGGAAACACGCTTGTCTCAGGATATTCCTTAACAAGATGATATGGGTTTTTTTTTTTTTAATCTACTTAGGATTTTTTTCCCCTTTACTTTTTCCTCATCCAGGTGAGGGCCGTCTTTGAGAAAGGGGTTCCTGGACTCCTCGGGCTCCTCACCTCCAGGATGAGCTCTGCAGTGTCGTGACCCTTGGGGTTTTGGTGAGTAGCCTGATGGAGAGCGTGCCCTGCTCAGAAAGCCGGATTTGGGGAAAGCTTCAGTGTTTATCCAACAACTATTAATTGAGCAAATGCCGTGTGCCAGCCACTGTACTAAGTGCTAGGAATACAGGGATGAACAAGACCGCCTTGGCCCCTGCCTTCGTGGAGCCTATGGGCTCGTGGGAGAGATGAGCATTGCACAGGTGATCACATCATCACTCATACCATTACCAAACCTGAGAAGCATTATGAAGGGAAAACATGGGATGCTATGAGAAGGGCGTAATGGAGAATTCCGTGTAGATTGGTTAAGGTGAAGGGACCCTGCCTCTCTGAAGAAGAAACATTTAAGCTGAGACTTCATTCAATCATTCATTCATTCATTGAACAACAATATTTGAATTCAATATGGGAGGGTTGAGGTTGAGGGGGAGAGGTATCAAGAACGACTCCCAAATTCCTGGCATCAGCAACTGGGTAGATGAAGGTGCCATTTATTAACATGTGGAAGTCTGGACGAGGAATAGTTTTGGGAGGGAAGCTATATAGCGATCAAGGCTTCATCTTTGACCCTGTTAAGTTTAGGGAAATGCCAAATAGGTGGTTTGTATACAGGTCTAGGGAGCAAAAGTGATACCTGAGCTGGAGATAGAAATCTGGCAGATGTTGGCCCAGAGTCCTGAGGAACTCTAAATTTTAGAGATTGGGTAGAGGAGGGACTCACAAAGGAAGTGCAGATAGAGTGACTGGAGAGCTAGAAGGAAAACCAAAAAAGTGTGGTGTTAGGAGAGTTTCAAAGAGGAAGTGATCAACTGGCAAAATCGAAAAGTCTAAGGTGAGGTTAGAAAAACGGCCAGTGATGACCTTAACAAAAACCGTTTTCTGTGATCTGAGAGTGGAAGTTTGTTTAAAATGGTTGAAGGGTGAATGGCAAGTGAGGAAAGGAAGACTGTGGGGAAGCGGCTGTGGCTCAATCAGTAGGGCTCCCGTTTACCATATGGGAGGCCCCGGGTTCGGTTCCCGGGGCCTCCTGGTGAGGGCGGGCCCGCCCGGACGGCATGGTTGGCTGACCCAGTGAGCACAAGCAGCAAGGGGGGGATAAATGAATAAATAAATTTAAAAAAATCTAAAAAAAAAGGAAGACTGTGTGTCTTGTCAACTCTGTGAAGAAACTTGGTTCTAGTAAGGTTTTGGTTTGTTTTGCTTTAATTTTTTTTTTTTTTTTTAGAGCTGGAACGTACTAGAGCATATTTGAAAGCTGATTAGAAAGATCTGGTAGATGCAGAAGATTGAGGGGATGGCCAAAGGAGAAAGCAGGGGCTCTCAGAAGGCTGGAAGGGATGGGGTCTAAGCCATGTTATGGGATTTACCTTTGGGGGAAAAAGTGGGCTCTTTTCTCTGCTTCAGTAATAGAGGCGATGGGTGCTGATGAAAGTAAGTTAGCAGGTTCGATCCTGTCTGGTGCCTCTTTTCTCCTTGTCAAGCGTAGGGAGGCAATGGGGAGAGAGGGAAGGTGGCAAGATAGATGTAGATAGTGTGGCCTAGGCCTTAGGCAGAGTGGGCACGTGAGCTTGCCAGAGAGCGGTGGCAGTTACAGTCATAGTACCAAGCACTTAGGTTGTGCGGCTGGTTGTGCAGCTGAACATTGATAGGAACTAGCTCCCCTTGTCCACCAGGGCCCTGCTCTGACAGGCCCGGCAGCGATGAAGAGCACAGGCCCTGGAACCAGACTGCCTGGTTGAAAGCCAGCCCTAGCCCTTACTAGGGCATGACCTGGGGAAGTTACTTAACGCTTCAGAGCCCCACTTTTCTCATCTCTAAAATAGGGATAATGGTAATACCTGCCTTGTGGGATTGTTATTAATGAGGTAATATGTCTGTACAGTGCTCAGAACTGTGTCTGGCATTTAGTTTGTAAAAATACATATTATTTAAAAAGAGAAAAGAAAAACGTCATGTAAGTAGTTCTAAGGAATTAGGAAATTTAGTTATCATGTTGGGGAAAAGGAATCTGTGGAAGATCCTTTTTTTTTTTTTTTTTTTTTTTTTTTTAAAGATTTTATTTATTTATTCATTCATCCCCCCCTTGCTGCCTGCGCTCGCTGGGTCAGCCAACCATGCCGTATGGGCGGGTTTGCCTTCACCAGGAGGCCCCGGGAACCGAACCGGGGGCCTCCCATATGGTAAACGGGAGCCCCACTGATTGAGCCACAGCCGCTTCCCTCTGTGGAAGATCTTTTCCAGTCCTTATTGGTAAACAGTTGAGCACTCACCTGCAAGTGAAAGAGCTGAGGAGCCTGATGATTTTATTATTTGGAATGTTATAAGATACGTGGGAGGTTTTTGATCGTTTGTTTTCATTGTCAGAAAGAACTAAAGATAGGAGGACTCATTTCAACAAGTACTTAGGTGAGGGATTGGATCACCTGGCTTTTATACAGAGGTACCACATGAGCCCCTGTGCTTGTTTGAGCTTTCTGTGTCGACTTCCCATCCATAGAGTAATGGTAAAGGACATGGCTTAGAGAAAAGAGCTGGGGTCTCAGAGCACTGACTGGAAACCTGGAAGAAGTCATTCGTGCCCAGTGTGCTTCATTTATCCGTAGGTCAAGGTCAGATGAGTTGTGAGAAGAAGAAAAAGAACTTTGAAAATAAAAATGTTTTATGTTCACATCATTATCGTTGAAAATAATCTTTGCTGCCATCTAATCAGAAATGCCTGACAGATTAATGAGGTGATTTGATATTTGTAATATGTTTTGAATTTCTTTGGGAGACAAGCACAGCTCAAACGCCAAGTGTTTCTGTCCTGTAGAAGCTGAGTAAGTCACAGGTGATCTAGCCACATTCTTAGTACATCGTGCTACTTATTTGAGAAAAAAGTAAAGAACTTTAAACAAGGTTCTTGCCGTCACAGAACTTAGTCTTCATAGGGATCTAAAATAGATACGTAGGATTATTGAGTACAACTTGCGATTGAGCGCGGAAATGTGTGATGTGGACAGCAAGTACAGAAGTTGTTAAGAGGGGACTATGTAGATGGTAGCTGCTTTTCTTTTCCTGGGGTAAATGTTTTCTGATGGCTTTGTCCATACAAAATTCATTTGCTACTTTGGTTTTACCAGTGAATCCTGATGTTTAGTGAGAGGTTATAAAATGGTTTATGATCATATATGTTGAACTTGACAACTACAATCAGTTTTATGGTCTAAACTGCACAACCACCGAAACAAAAAGCCGAAGGTGGTGGGGATAAGAATACGATCTTAAATATAATCAAGTCCAAAGATTTTTTAAGGGTACTTTCTCCTGAGGTCAGCATAGAAGTATCCCATAACATTTTATTCTAGTTCTTTTTCCTGGTTTCTTTATTTTAAGAAAAGAAAAGAAAAAAACATAATTGTGTTCACTGAGAACTTTCCTAAATTCCTTTTGATGTCCCAGGTAAAATAGCTGGGACTATTGCAATTTATTTTCTAAATGAAAAAAAAAAAAAAAAGAAAGAAAAGAAAAAAGACATTTAACACTTGACAATCATCACCATCAGTGTCAAGACATAGAATATAACTGATCTTCCCAATTTTAGTCCAGTTCTCCAGTCTCAACATACATGTAAGTGCTAGCACCTGTGCTACCTCTAACTCCCTTTGATTCTTAGACATGAACCCTGCACCTAATATCCTCTTTCTTCAGTCCTTTACCTCATCAGTAAGATATCAGAAAGAGGGAGTAGGGGTGAGGGTGAGGTGAGGGGACAGTGGTTACAAGAAAATCATATTGGACTCCTCCTGGGAGGGGCAGTGACTTTTAAAGTGTACCTTGGCCTTCGCTGAACTTGGCTGTCCCAAATAAAGGGCTTTCTCATTTTTTTCTCTGGCTAGGTTTAGGAGTCTTTTCTTTCTTTCTTTCTTTTTTTTAAGATTTATTTAATTTTTATCCATTTTTAACCTCCCTTTACCCCCTTTTTTGCTGTTTTTTTGTGTCCATTCACTGGGCAATTCTCTGTGTCTGTTTCCTGCCCTCTCTTCTCATCCTTCTCCTCCTGTCTTCACCGGGATTCGATCCTGGGAAACTCCAATGTGGGAAAGAGGTGTTCTGCTACCTACACCACCTTAGTCCCTGGTTTTTCGGCACCTCTCACCTTGGCTCTCCCTTTGTGTCACTCTCCAGTTATGTCATCATCTTGCTGCGTGGCTCAGTGGGACCTGGCATGCCCACTCGTAGGGCCTGGCGACCTGTGTACCTTCTATATTTTTCCTTATTTTACTGGGAGGTCCTGGGAATCAAACCCAGGTCCCTCCATATGGGAGACGGATACCCAACCATTTGAGCCACATCTTCTCTGGGAGTATTTTCTAGACTTTTATGCTTCATATTAGCCTTGCAAATTGACTCAAAATGTAACTTAGCCTTCAGATGTTCTTTACCTTCAAAATTATGGATCATTCCTATGCTTACCCATGCCTACAGTCCCTGCCCTTACGCAGTGAGAACACAGTATACATACTTGGCATAATTTAATAGAAAGATCGTGGAAATAAGGGGGGGTAGAACTGATTGTGTTTGGAATTAGCTCAATATTTGATTTCCCATCCTACCCCGAGGCCCTGAGAATATAAACCTAGATTTATTTGTTTCATGGTTAGAATTTGGTGTGAGTTTGTTACAGTTCAATGCCATTATTTGGTATCAGAGGTGAAAATACCAGATAGCAGCTATGGATTTGCAGTGCTGAGGGATGTCAAAGCACTGTTTTGAAAAAATGAAAAACCCAAGTTTGTGAAGGTTTTATATTCAGAAGTAGAGAAATGTAAGAGAGAATATATGGCTGAAGATAAAAATGTTTTTCTCATCTGATTACAAATGCCTGGTACATGATGCTTGGGTGGGAGGCTTGTCTGCTTGGCAGAAAGTCTTAGTCACTCTTCAGCTGCTTCAGCACCAGGGCCTTTTGGCCAGGGTATGATATGAGCATTGCCCTTTCCTTTAGCCCAGATGGAAGCTGAGGAATGAATGACCTAGCTGCTGCCTCATTGGGTTGGCTAGTGCTTTCACCTTGATCCTGTTTTAAGAGTCCTTTATGTCTCTGCTTTTGCTCCCCGCTCTTTTGCGTGGCCTTTTCCTGTAGTGTGCCCTGGAGATGCGAGATTTTCCTTTGGCAGCAGGAGGCACACCCCCGGAGAATGCTGGAGCTGCAAGGGGAAAGGACCCACTTCCACAGCGGAGAAAAACAAAGAGGAAAAAGGCATACAGGAGGCCGGCGCTGAGGGACGCACCCAGCAAGCAGGGGGCCCCTGCCTCTGCCCTCGGTAGCTGTTTCTGCTGTAGCCCGAGAGGAACTCGGCGAGCCTGTCCCTGTTTGTGACTGCAAGCTCAGGATTTCAATCAATGCATTCCAGTAACCCTAAAGTGAGGAACTCTCCATCAGGAAACACACAGAGGTAAGCCCAGGCCCTCCTCCGGCTGCCCCTTGGGGTGGTGTCATAGGCGGACAGGGAACACTCATTGGGGGGAACAATATGTTGAATTAGAAGCAAATGAGACCCAAATGAGGGAAGGAAGAGAAAACAGACTAGTGAACAGTAACAGAATGATGAGCAGGCTGTGCTGTGATCAGAGCTTAGGCTGGAGTTTTCCTGTGGTGTTCTTTGGTCCATCATTCCCTGAACTGTCCTCTGTACCACTCCGCTCCCTGCCAAAGCACAGGCAGAAAGGAATTTCAGAGCTAAAAGGACCGTAAAGGCCAAGCAGTACAATCTGCTAAACTTGACAAATGAGGAAACTGAGGCCTAGAATGCTGAGGAGGCTCAAGGTGCTAGAACAGCAGCCCATGGACTCCTACAGGGAGCTTTTCCTCTGTGCCACAGTACTTAAAAGTTGTTATTTGAAAATGGAAACTTTTCCTCACACCCTGGGGGGCAGTGGTTGGTTTATCTTCTTTGGTGTAAGACTGCTTGTTGGGAGGGATCTTGTCCTGGAGCTCTCCCTGGCCTGTCAGTCATGGGGTTGGGGGAGGGGGGCAGTGATTCCTCCTGCTCTCCTAGACCTGCCTGTGTTTTCCAGCAGGGAAGCCAGGCTCTCTTTACAGCTGTTTCTTGTCATCAGCCTGGGGGTGGGTGGCATTTTGATCTTAACGATGCCTGTTTGTTTACCCTGAGCTAGTCTTAGTGTGAGAGTCACTTCTCTATGTACATAGAAACCGTTGTCCTTTATTGACAGAAGCCCTAGAGATGGGTCCCCATGTGACTCCAGGGTTCCCGAGACTTGGCAGGCCACTCTGCTTGATCTTGCTCTCTGTTGATAGCGCTGAGGTGGGAGTAGGGGGTAGGGAACAAGCAAGTGGCTGAGGTGAAACATGGGGGGGGGGTGTTGGGGGGACTTATTCCTCAGGGTCTCCTCACCCCCTGACAGAAACTGCTTTTCCACAATTTATGCTGATCAGCTGCATCTGGCATCTGATTTCCCTTTGTTATTTGTTTCTTTTAGTAGCCCTAAGTCAAAGCAGGAGGTGATGGTCCGTCCCCCTTCAGTGATGTCCCCATCTGGAAACCCCCAGCTGGATTCCAAATTCTCCAATCAGGGTAAACAGGGGGGCTCAGCCAGCCAATCCCAGCCATCCCCCTGTGACTCCAAGAGTGGGGGCCATACCCCTAAAGCACTCCCTGGCCCAGGTGGGAGCATGGGGCTGAAGAATGGGGCTGGAAATGGTGCCAAGGGCAAGGGGAAAAGGGAGCGAAGTATTTCCGCCGACTCCTTTGATCAGAGAGATCCTGGGACTCCAAACGATGACTCTGACATGAAAGGTATGTCTATAAGATCTTTGAGACTCAGAGGGAAGTAGGTATTCCTGAGGGCAGGCCTCTGACATTTGGCGCATGCCAGAGAGCCTAATATCAGCCAAGTGCGGAGAGTAGGTCTTGGCTTCAGGAGTTCTTACTTCATAATGGAACTGTTTCTTCTTGTCGTTCTCATTGTTCTGCTAACTGAAGAATAGTCTGGGACCGCCTCCTTGGGCTCTCGCTCTTGAGGATGGCAGTGGTGTAGGGTTTATGGTGGGCTGTCCCCGGCCCAGCCAGCAGCCTTGCTGCTGTCCGTACTTCAGCGTGAAGCCACTCGCTCCAGTCTGTGTATGTGCGCGGCCCACACTGGAGCCGTTTTTCTGGCGTCCTTTCCTCTCCTCCATCAGATTAATCCTCCTAGGCTTGGGTCTTGAGCTCTCTGGTTGCCATTTTACCAGACTTGTAGACACAAGAGAAGCCTTAATGGCCCTGGCACTAGTCCGGGTTTGTCGCAGCCAACTTCAGAGTGGCTACAGGTGGGTAGAGATCTGCCAGGCACCGGGAACGAGCAAGCCTGGAAGAGCAGGGGACCCATGGCTGTGGTTTTGGACCTTTCTCCTCCTAGTGTGAATGAGATCAACTATCTTAACTGAGGCCAGAACATTAGCATTTAAGGAGTGGAAGTGTCACTGCCCAACCCAAATTAGAAATGAAACACCTCCTTCCTCAATTGTTAGTGGGAGGCTGGTTATGAGTGCCAGGACTGTACTAGGTGCTGGGGATGCAGTGATTGGCAAGACGGGTCCAGTCGCCGTCCTCAAGGATTTACGTGCACCTTGAACACAGCTCATTGAGCAAACAATTACAATAAATCTGATAGATGCTGAAATAAGAGAAGTTAGGAGGCTTTGGCATCAGTCAGCAAGGGCATCCAGTTAAGCCCAGGAGGTTCCAAAATGGTTTCTAGTAGGGAGGGATGTCTATACTAATATCTAAAAGATGCGTGATAGAGAAATCAGGAGGTGGGGGAAGAATGCTTTATAGTTAGCCATTTAGTGAGAAGTGTGTTTGAATTTTTATGATTAGAAGAGAGGATTTCCTCTCAGCAAGGTACTTCCTCCTTGAAATTCTCAGGGTGGGTTTGTGTTATGATGCCATAAATGTTGGCAGAATAAAGAGCATTTGATTATTTCGTCTGTGACGTGAATCTTTTCATTCTTTTAGAATGTAATTCTGCTGATCACATAAAGCCCCAGGATTCCCAGCACACACCACACTTGATGACCCCTTCAAATGCTACAGCCCCCAGGTCTTCCACCCCCTCCCATGGCCAGACTACTGCCCCAGAGCCCGCACCTGTGCAGAAGACTGCAGCCAAAGTGGTGTATGTGTTTTCTACTGAGATGGCCAATAAGTAAGTTGATGGCGCTGCCTTCCTTTTGGGCATGCTTGGGTGTTTGGAGATCCCAGAACTTATTCCCATTGCAGATTGATCCCTTTTTTACTTGTTTGTATTATGATCATTTAGAGTTAACAGTACAGAAAGAGGTCAAATTAAATACAAAAACATCCCCAGCCCTGCTTCCCAGAGGCAACCACTGACAAGACCTCCTTGGCTTCCCTTCCAGAAATTTTCTGTGCTTGTATAAGTATACATGTATCCCTTTTTTCAACACAAAAGGGATTGGATTGCACAATATACACTTTTCTGCAACCTTCTTATTCCTTTTTTTGAATGACACAAGTTTAATACATGTCCTTTTTTTTTTGTATTTAGAATGTTTAATCCCCATTTTTAGAAGTATTAGAAAATATAAATAACTAAAAAGAAAAACAATTCCATGGACTTCTGTTACCAGAGATAACCACTGTGAACATTTTGGTATATGTTTCTAGTGGGTGGATGAATTGATGGGTTTTTACATTTATATGTAAAAATATATATATGTGAATATATATGTAATTTCAAACAAAAGTGTGATTATACCCTATATACTGTTTTGTGACATTTTCATTTACAATTTTTTGCTTAAGATAAAAAGTGAATCTTGACAGCTTTAGACCCTATTGCTAGGTGTTATGAAATGTCCTGTTCACCCTCCTCAGGTTGGGTTTTGAACTAAGGTTCTCTATAAAACACCTACCACGGTGGATTGGGTGTGTGTGTGTGTGGGGGGGTGTTTTCTGCCTGTTTTGGGATTAGCTAATGGCTATCTTTTAATTTCAGAATCTTGGTGGTAAATGATGAGGTCAGATATAAATAATGAAAACTTGCTTCTCTTGATTTCTTCCTATTCACCGTTCCTGGTGGTCCTTTATAATTCTCCTTCCTCTCCCTTCTAAATTCAATCTGGGGTTAAATTGCTTTGGAATTAGAGTTAGTGGTATGAGAAGCAGTCCTAGTGTCTGCTGTCTCTTCTGTCTTTGCAGAGCTGCAGAAGCTGTATTGAAGGGCCAGGTTGAAACTATCGTCTCTTTCCATATCCAGAACATCTCTAACAAGACAGAGAGAAGCACAGCCCCTCTGGTATGTCCATTTGGTAATGGAATAATGGGTGGGAAGTGGTGACTTTCATGGCTAGGGAGAGTCTTGATGGTATGAGTTGCATTCTGGGCTCATACCTACTGCTGGCGTTGTATGGTGTTAGGCATATTACACGGTACCAACCTATTCTACTCGAATGCTGGTAGATTGGAGAGTTACTAGGGGAAAGAAAGTGCCAAATACAAGAGGAGTTGTACAGATATCCAGGGCTTCCTTCATGCAACCATCTTTAGGAAAATCTGAATTCAGACCCTGTGTGCAGAACAACAGGTTTAGAAAAAAATAACAAACACCCTTGAGTTATTTGAAGAAACAAAGAAAAAAGCAACAGCTAAAACTACAGTACTGGAGTACATGATGATAATACTATAATAGGGTCTTAGTAACTTTCAAAGTGAGACGACGACTGAATGCTTTTAAATTGCTTGATAGCTCCAAAATTGGTAAACACATTTGTCTGTTCACTAAATGGAATGTAAGCACCAACTATATATTACATTAGAAAAAGCATGCAATGATTGTTTTAATACATGCAGTTTACCAAATTGAACCAAAAAGTATTTTCTTGAGCTTCTAGCCTTGCACTGAATGCTGTGGGGGATACTAAGAGGTCAAAGCCACACAGTCCTGCTTCAAGGAGCTTAAAATTTAATACTAGAGATGAGTTTTAAACTCAGAAAAAGTTAAATGACAATAAATGACCCCAAGTAACAATTCAAGATAAAGGAGATGGCATCTTGTCTATTTTTTGTATCAAAGAAGTTCTCCATCTGTGTTGGCAGAGCAGAGCTTGGATTTAATATTCGTCCTGCATCTCTACCACCAAGAGTAGAGGATGGATGGATGTGTGTGTATATGTATAATATTTAAATGCTTATATTCCTGGAATGCACAAGAGGCATGCAACTCAGATTAACATTTTATTGACTTAATGACCATTCTGAATACAGTTATCACCTCCACCTTCACTGGTACTAAAATGAAATCAGGAAAGGAGGTAAGGAGGGAATTGAGAACAATGAAATAACCAGTGCACCAAATTTAAAATAAAAAGGGCCATACTAAACTGTTTCTCCTGTCATGGTTACCTTATATGAAAGCAGCCCCCCCCACCCCCCCGCCAAGCAAATGAAACCTGGTCAAGAACAGCAAACTTAAAATGCTACTGGAAGGAAAATTATGGTGACATCCATACCCCATGGACATGGAATACACTTTTGGCCAGATAATGTCTTATGGATTCACCCAGCGTTTCCCACACAAATCTGTATCTGCAGACCTAAGTGCATGGGTACCTTCGTGTGAAATATTTACATAAATATTCACAAGATGTAAACACTGAAAGATATGTCTTTGTGTATATATAATGCAAAGTGTTCATATGTAGGGAGACACATATTGATTTATGCACAGCTTTGTACACAGGTAAACATTCCAGAGAGTAGGTAAGGAGATAAGTACAAGCCTTAAGGGTTTGGCAGTACAGACTGGATTAAATAAACATCAAAAAGGGACCATGAAGGACGTTAGTGGAAGATCTCTGAAACAGAGTTTGTAGACCTGGCCCTTATTTTCTTCTTCAGAACCCACCTAAGTCTCAGCAGTATTGGGCTTTAGACCCAGGACAGACACATTGCTCTTCCAAAAACTGGCAGTGTCCATGCCACCTGTCATAGGAGGGTGTGAGTATAACAGTGGTACTTAATAAATCATAATGAGCAACCATCCAACCTGTAAAAAGGGCAGTCTGCTGTCTATTGGAAAGGACAGATCAAGAGACACCATGAGCTAGATAGCCTCAGATTTCTCCAGATGCTTCCTGCCTACAGATTATCTTACTATAGTTAATGTACAAATTCTTATCAAATATGGGATCAGTGATCACAAACTGAAAACAGAAACCGGAGATGTCAGGCCCCCTGGAAACTCAAGGAGAGGAGTATTCCGCAGTCTCCATGCAGAGGAGACATTGAAATGGAGCGGCCTTACTGCTGCCTCTGGCTTAGAAAGTATAGAACTGTAAGTGACATGTACATTTTCTTTCAGTTGGAAACATCAGACCTTTTGATTGACAATGAGAATCTACTACATACCCAGTTGTACTTTCAGGGAAAAGAAAAAGTGTTAGGTACAGCCTCCCACATACCAAGAAATGAATCTCTCTCTCAATCGGGAACACCTAGTAGACATGTGATATCAAACCTGTTCCTCGAAATAGATATTCAAATATATTCACGTTGGCAGAGTGGGTCTCCCTGACGTGCTTAAAAAGTTTTTGAAATCTAATCTTCAGCAAGGGAAAGACAATGCCATTTGACAGGTTTAAAAAAATAAAAAATGTTTCCATGTCCAAAGTGGGATTGTACATGAGCACTTTCCACAGCAAGTGTCAGCGTATCTTGATCTTTTCATTCATTGCCCTTCTGTTCAGTTCACCAATGATTTTTAAAATCTCATCTCTCTTCAGAGCACACAGTTATCTGCCCTTCGGAATGATCCGAAACCTCTGCCACAACAGCCCCCAGCTCCAGCCAGCCAGGACCAGAATTCTTCCCAGAATACCAGACTGCAGCCAACTCCACCCATTCCGGCACCAGCAACCAAGCCTGCTGCACCCCCACGCCCCCTGGACCGGGAGAGTCCTGGAGTCGAAAACAAACTGATTCCTTCTGTAGGCAGCCCTGCCAGCTCCACCCCACTGCCCCAAGATGGTACTGGGCCAAACTCGACGCCCAACAACCGAGCAGTGACCCCTGTCTCCCAGGGGAGCAATAGCTCTTCAGCAGATCCCAAAGCCGCCCCACCTCCACCAGTGTCCAGTGGAGAGCCCCCCACACTGGGAGAGAACCCAGACGGACTGTCTCAGGAGCAGCTGGAGCACCGGGAGCGCTCCTTACAAACTCTCAGAGATATCCAGCGTATGCTTTTCCCTGATGAGAAAGAATTCACAGGAGGACAAAGTGGGGGGCCCCAGCAGAACACAGGGGTATTAGATGGACCTCAGAAGAAACCAGAAGGGCCAATACAGGCCATGATGGCTCAATCCCAAAGCCTCGGTAAGGGACCTGGGCCCCGGACAGATGTGGGAGCTCCGTTTGGCCCTCAAGGGCATAGAGATGTGCCCTTTGTTCCAGATGAAATGGTCCCACCTTCCATGAGCTCTCAGCCTGGGCCCATAGGACCCGACCACCTGGACCATATGACTCCCGAGCAGATAGCTTGGCTGAAGCTGCAGCAGGAGTTTTATGAAGAGAAAAGGAGGAAACAGGAACAAGTGGTTGTGCAGCAGTGCTCCCTCCAGGATATGATGGTCCATCAGCATGGGCCTCGGGGAGTGGTCCGAGGGCCACCCCCTCCGTACCAGATGACGCCGAGTGAAGGCTGGGGGCCTGGGGGTGCAGAGCCGTTTTCTGATGGTATCAACATGCCACATTCTCTGCCCCCAAGGGGCATGGCTCCCCACCCCAACATGCCGGGGAGCCAGATGCGCCTCCCTGGATTCACAGGAATGATCAACTCTGAAATGGAGGGGCCAAATGTCCCCAACCCAGCATCTAGACCAGGTCTCTCTGGAGTCAGTTGGCCAGATGATGTGCCAAAAATCCCAGATGGTCGAAACTTCCCTCCTGGCCAGGGCGTCTTCAGTGGTCCGGGCCGAGGGGAACGCTTCCCAAACCCCCAAGGATTGTCCGAAGAGATGTTTCAACAGCAGCTGGCAGAGAAGCAGCTGGGTCTCCCACCTGGGATGAGCATGCAAGGCATCAGGCCCAGCCTGGAGATGAACAGGATGCTCCCCGCTTCTCAGCGGCACATGGAGCCAGGGAACAATCCCATTCTCCCTCGAATACCAGTTGAGGGCCCCCTGAGTCCTTCCAGGGGTGATTTTCCAAAAGGAATGCCCCCACAGATAGGCCCCGGTCGGGAACTTGAGTTTGGGATGGTTTCGAGTGGGATGAAGGGAGATGTCAATGTAAATGTCAACATGGGATCCAACTCTCAGATGATACCTCAGAAGATGAGAGAGGCTGGGGCCGGACCTGAGGAGCTGATGAGATTACGTCCAGGTGGCTCAGAGATGCTGCCGGCTCAACAGAAGATGGTGCCCCTGCCCTTTGGTGAGCATCCGCAGCAAGAGTACAGCATGGGCCCTAGGCCATTCCTTCCCATGTCTCAGGGTCCAGGCGGCAACAGTAGCTTGCGGAATCTCAGAGAACCAATTGGGCCCGACCAAAGGACTAACAGCCGGCTCAGTCATATGCCACCACTACCTCTCAACCCTTCCAGTAACCCCACTAGTCTCAACACAGCTCCTCCAGTGCAGCGCGGCCTGGGGCGGAAGCCCTTGGATATATCTGTGGCAGGCAGCCAGGTGCACTCCCCAGGCATTAACCCTCTGAAATCTCCTACCATGCGCCAGGTCCAGTCACCCATGCTGGGCTCGCCCTCGGGGAACCTCAAGTCCCCCCAGACTCCATCGCAGCTGGCAGGCATGCTGGCGGGCCCAGCTGCTGCTGCTTCCATTAAGTCCCCTCCGGTCTTGGGGTCTGCTGCTGCTTCGCCTGTTCACCTCAAGTCTCCATCACTTCCTGCCCCGTCACCTGGATGGACCTCCTCTCCAAAACCTCCCCTTCAGAGTCCTGGCATCCCTCCAAACCATAAAGCACCCCTCACCATGGCCTCCCCAGCCATGCTGGGAAGTGTAGAGTCAGGTCAGTATGCACTTTCATCCTCACAGTTGCACCTTGTAGCCAATGATTGCTTTAGCCTAACTTGTTTCCTTCAGAAAACCGGTGTCCCAATTTGGTTATGCAACCAGAGGAGGCAGACTTTGCCAAGATGGGCTTATCTGTGGCAAGATGCAAGATGAATACTCCTGGGTCATGCACAAAAGTCCAATCCTGGGAAAGTGCGTGGGCCGTGGGCCCTGAGTGCAGGATATGTATGTCAGCTGGGATTGTTGCAAGAGGGAGGGGGGTGGGGAATGGGAGATATATGTTAGTTCACAGAATCATTTGTATTTGCAGGGTGAACACACTTTGATGAAATAGAATGTCTTAGTAGTTGGAGAAATGTGACTTCTTTAAGTACTAGAGCCACTCACTCGAAGCTACTGCCCTCATGTCAAAAGATTCTGAGTATCATCCTATGCAAAAAGAAGGGAGGCTGCTGAGAAACTTGCGTGGTTCTCATAAATAAGTGTTGGCCATAGAAACAGTTACCAAAACCTTCTTCTTGGTTGATCACTGTTCTCACAGATAAGCAACAATTTTTAGTATTTTCTTCCTAGGAGAGGCTCTCACTGATAATGGTGGTTTTGTGAATGGAGCCGATGGGGGGGGCGGTCAGTGGAAGATGAGCACTGAGGTGTAAATACGAGGTCCATACGTCTCCACTGGAGAAAGACTAGAATCGGAATAAGATAATAGATTTATCCCACCAAGCTAAAGTGTCTCTCACTGTTGGGTAGCAGTCCACTGAAGCAGTACAGTGGAATAGCCCCCTCTAACCTCTTTAGTTCAGTCTTGGTTTGGACGTTAATCAGAGGCTGTGGTTAGCACCTGGGGTCGGATTGCTAGCCTGGCCGCATGGTACGCTAACATCCAAGTCAAATTCCAAGTTGTCATTGAAGAGGGAATGAGATCCACTTATTCCACTTTTCTTCTCAGTGAAATGGTTGCCTGTACACCAGGTTTTTCCCAAGCTTGGGCTAATATCGCTAATGCATTCTTTGTGTGTGTCTTCACACCCGCTGATCCTGCACTTCCCTATCACGTCGCTGTCTGCCTCTGCATACACAGAACCTCACTAGGAGATGGAGGCTTCGCATCCTGGGTCTAATAACATTGTCCTGTTCATCCATCTCATTCCTGGCCTTGCTCTTTCATAATCACAGGGCTCAATAGCCTTCAAGTGGATTCTAATTCCCCGCCCCCTTTCTGTTTTTATTTTGCTTTCTTCTCCTAGGTGGCCCCCCACCTCCTACAGCCAGCCAGTCTGCCTCTGTGAATATCCCTGGAAGTCTTCCCTCTAGTACACCTTACACCATGCCTCCAGAGCCTACCCTTTCCCAGAACCCACTCTCTATTATGATGTCTCGAATGTCCAAGTTTGCAATGCCCAGTTCTACCCCATTATACCATGATGCCATCAAGACTGTGGCCAGCTCAGATGACGACTCCCCTCCAGCTCGTTCTCCCAACTTGCCATCGATGAATAATATGCCAGGTAAGACATCAAAAAGATAGGCTATGAGCTAGTGCTAGAAAAAAAGAGAGACTTCTTCAAGTATTTTCTTGGTAGCTGTGTAAACCTAAATAGACCTGATTCATCTCCAGCCAGGGAAGTTCAACAAGTTGAGAAAAATCATCTGAATGTATCAGCTAGGTTAGTTTCAGTAGAATTAAAGTGTCTTGACTCGAAGAGGATAACAGTTTTCAAATGGTTGATTAAATATTTGTTTATAAGAAAGAAGATTCCTTTATAGTTCCTGGTGTTTTTTGTTTATTTGTTTGTTTTTTAAGAAGGTACCAGGGATTGAACCCAGGACCTTGTATATGGGAAGCAGGAGCTTAACCACTGAGCCATACCTGCTCCCTTCTTTATTTTATTTTTTTAATTTTTAAAGCAGTTCCTTTTAACACGCTGATTGGAATGTTTTGAGTTCTGAAATATTTTCCTGGAAGGGCAGCCTCAAACCATAAGCATCCATAGGATTTTCGATAGTGGAAGGCCCCTATTTCCTTGAGAGGCACTTTCTTTAGGAGTAAGGGGATAATAAAATTCTTCCCAACTCATTCTGTACTCCTTCACTCCTATCTTCCCCAAAACCTCACTTGGAGGAAATAATCTGGGATGGTGAAAGTTACCAGCACAGAGACCATGGCTTTTCATCATGGGTTACTTTTTTTTTTTTTTTTTTTTAAAGATTTTATTTATTTATTCATTCATCCTCCCCTTGCTGCTTGCACTCGCCAGGTCAGCCAACCACGCCGTGCGGGCAGGCCTGCCCTCACCAGGAGGCCCCAGGAACCGAACCCGGGTCCTCCCACATGGTAAACGGGAGCCCCACTGATCGAGCCACAGCCGCTTCCCCATCATGGGTTTCTGACTCCAATTCTGTCCTGATAGTTAGGAGTGCTATTTACCTATCAGTAATTCTAATTAATCAAGTGTGCTCTGTAGACAACACAAGCACCATCCCTACCATATTCAGTGGTAATTCCACAGAAAGACTTAAATGGCCCAGAGACTACAGTAGAGCCTGTATGCTTTCGTTTTCTATTGAAAGTTATCATTTCTTTAACATTTCATACAACCCAGAGTTTTAAATGCTTTCTCTATAAGGCATTGTAAAATGATAATGCCAAATGACAATGGAAAAAAAAAAGTCCTCTTTGTTTTTCTTGTTGTTATTTCTGATTCTTGGACTTATAGTACTGATTAATCCTCTTTCTCCAAAAAGACCTTACTTAAGTCATTCAGGCAAATTGTTTTCTTCTCTATTTAGCTGTCTCCAGAGAAGATGAGTACACTCTTGCATATTAACTTGTAATTTTTCACAAAGGAGACTTTCTCCCTAGCTTTCTTCTACATAGTTCTATATTATACAATTTAAAACTCCATAATATATTGTCTTATAGAATCACTGGTTTGTGTGTCTAATCTTGTTGAGGGCAAGGACTGTGTGTTGTGTTTTCCCAGCATGGTGGCATACACGAGATGCACAATAATTTTTTGTTAATTTGGTTTATTACAGTGTTTCCAATTTGCTTTTGGTTAAGTTGATTCCTTTGATATCTTTATCTTTCTAGGAATGGGCATTAATACACAGAATCCTCGAATTTCAGGTCCGAACCCTGTGGTTCCAATGCCAACCCTCAGCCCAATGGGAATGACCCAGCCACTTTCTCACTCCAATCAGATGCCCTCTCCGAATGCCATGGGACCCAACATACCTCCTCATGGGGTCCCGATGGGGCCTGGTTTAATGTCACACAATCCTATGATGGGACATGGGTCCCAGGAGCCTCCGATGGTACCTCAAGGACGGATGGGTTTCCCACAGGGCTTCGCTCCAGTACAGTCTCCTCCGCAGCAGGTTCCATTTCCTCACAATGGCCCCAGCGGGGCACAGGGCAACTTCCCAGGAGGCATGGGTTTCCCAGGAGAAGGCCCCCTTGGTCGTCCCAGCAACCTGCCCCAAAGTTCAGCAGATGCAGCACTTTGCAAGCCTGGAGGCCCAGGGGGTCCCGACTCCTTCACTGTCCTGGGGAACAGCATGCCTTCGGTGTTTACAGACCCGGATCTGCAGGAGGTCATCCGACCTGGAGCCACCGGAATACCCGAGTTTGATCTATCCCGCATTATTCCATCTGAGAAGCCCAGCCAGACACTGCAATATTTCCCTCGAGGGGAAGTCCCAGGCCGTAAACAGCCCCAGGGTCCTGGGCCTGGGTTTTCGCACATGCAGGGGATGATGGGCGATCAAGCCCCCAGAATGGGACTAGCGTTACCCGGCATGGGAGGTCCAGGGCCAGTGGGGACACCGGACATCCCTCTTGGTACGGCTCCATCCATGCCAGGCCACAGCCCAATGAGACCACCGGCTTTTCTCCAGCAAGGCATGATGGGCCCTCACCATCGGATGATGTCACCAGCACAATCTGCAATGCCCGGCCAGCCCGCCCTGATGAGCAGTCCAGCCGCTGCGGTGGGCATGATGCCTGGCAAGGACCGGGGTCCCGCTGGGCTCTACACCCACCCTGGGCCTGTGGGCTCGCCAGGCATGATGATGTCCATGCAGGGCATGATGGGACCCCAACAGAACATTATGATCCCCCCACAGATGAGGCCCCGGGGCATGGCCGCCGACGTGGGCATGGGTGGATTCAGCCAAGGACCTGGCAACCCAGGAAACATGATGTTTTAAGCTGCTAAGATTGGATGTGCCGATCCTTGTCAAGATGAGATTCCAGGTCCTGAGAGCTGCTTTGAGGGAGTTCCAGGAATACTATTGGTCATGCAATAGGAGAACAGAGACCTGAGGGCTGCTTTGGGGGTGGGGGGAACTCGAGAATGTATGGATTTACCTGAAAACAAATTCATTTAATCAACAGGTGTGTTTTTTTTAAGATTTATTTTTTAAAAATTATTTTTGTGGACTTGGGTATCCCATGATGGCGCCTACTTTTGGGAATCTGTAGCCGTGCTTTGAGAATTGCCATTGGTCATGTGTTGCACCGTTCTCTGTATGTTTACGTCCTTTGGACTGGCTTCTCCCAGGATTCTTTTCTGTTTTTTGTTTTTTGATTTGGGCTTTATTTTTGTGTGTGTGTACTGTACTATATTGTAAAAGGGATTTTAGCAGAGACTTTAGTCTTTGGGGCAAGAGAAGAACAGGAATGCTGGGCTGTTTACTTTAGGTGGAGAATCCATCTTCAGACCTTCGGACTATTTTCTTTCAACTCCAGTGTATAGAAAAACCAAACTACGACCTCAGAGCAGAGTATTAATGAAAAGCACAAAAAAAGGAACTAAGTTCAGCGAGGGGTGGGGGGAGGGGGGATTTTTCTTTTTAAAAATAATTAAGCTTAGGACGGTTGTTTTTCAGTTCAAGTGCTCTTCAGCACTGTCGGTCTCTCCCAATAGAAAAACTCACCTTCACATTTCTCTCTCGTTTTCCATCTCCCATCCTTCCCCATCTTGGTTAAGTGTCTCCGTCCCCGTGCCCCCCAATCCTGACCCCCTGCTCCCTCTCTTTTTTTCCCTTTGGCAGCTGCAATACACGGTGATATTTCGGGGAAATCAATCTAGTGAAGCCTCACCTTCTATGCCGAGTGTCCTCCTGCTTTCAGGAGGGGAAAGGTCTGTCCTTGGGATGCTCTATGGTCTCTTTCCCCCCCCTTGGTCTTTTTCTTGCCCAACTCGCCCACCCTTGTTTTCTGTTCTCCTTTTATTAGGAATTCCCAAGTGAATCTTATTAATGTGGGAGTGGAACACATGCTAAAAGCTATCCAGGATTTTTTTTTTTTTTTTTTTTTTTAATTTTGTGGTTCCTTCCCTTTTCCTCCCCCTATCATGCGTAAAACGTTCTGTGTAACCTCCATTAAATTTGGTACAAAACCACTCGCCAGAGCTGTGGTGTCAGAAAAATAAAATATATTGTTTCTTACATAATTGAACTGCCTTTTTTGTTCATTTGGATCCTTATTTGTTTAGTGTGGGGCATATTGGTTGCCGTGTGACCCTCAAGCACAGGATCTTTGCTTTGGAGTTGGTGGTCAGGGGAAGGATAACCAGTGCCTTCTCAGGTGAAGCATATTCTTTGCCATTGAGAAATTACTCAGGTAGGATTTTCCTGTACTGTTCTGCTCTCAGTCACCAAGTCCTGATTGTAGGCAGAAGTGCAGCCCCGGTCCCCATGGTGAAACTTTACATCTTGGGCAACTAGAGGTCTTTATTAGGAATTTTTGTAATATGTAGTATGACGTATTTAAGAAGGCCAATATATATTTGCAGTCATTTGAATAAGCTATGATGTAGCTTAAAAAAAAAAAAAAGATAAAATATTATTACTATACCTGCACATCGTGGGTTTTTGTCTGTAGGGTTCTGTGGTCCCGTCTGCACCCCTCTGCCCAAGTGCCGGTGCGGCAGGTGTACACAGTTCACCCCGGCCCTCACTGCCTTCGGCACATCAGTGTGTATCCTGCCAGGTATGTCTAACGCAGTCACGTTTGTTCCGGTGTATGTGTTTCTTTGAGGTGTTGTAGGCATTTTTGGCGGAGTGCGTGGGCGTCTGTGTGTGTGTGTGCGTTCTTAGGTGAGAGAATCTACGTGAGGAGCAGCAGGTGTACAGTCATCTGCAGACAAACTCATACAAACTGGGCTCGGCTGCTCTTTCACAGTCTGGGTTTTACCTGTGAATGTTTCTTTCTCTGAGAATTGTTTTTGAGAAACATTTAGTTTTCTCTTCCACCTTCAACGGTCCTGTCTTCTCAGCAGCACAAGAGCCACAGACAACAAAAACGTGGAGATGAACATTGAAGACCTGCGCTGCCACTCACCTGTGTGAGCCCTATAAAGCAGGACCTGTCAAGTAGGTGGTGATCATTTCATTTCCAGATGAGAGAACCGAGCTCACTGGTTTAGGAATTCTGACGCAATCAGATCTATTCAGATGTTCCTGGGTGGTGGTAGAAATTTCATGTTGTGGAGAAATGAGAATAGTCTAAGGAGTATCCTGTTTCACAGATTTAGCCATATTCCCAGGTTTTCTGTCTTTGAAGTATATGGAAGAGGATAGGAAAATGACCAAGTAGGGGGAGCATGAGGAGAACGTACCAAGGGCTTGGGCCCTTGCCCTTAGTCCACTGGCTTCCTGGGCAGCCGCGCTCCGTCGCACCCAAGAGGATGGTGACCCCTGCTGCTGTGGGCGGTCCCCGCTGCTGCTGCCCCAGGCAGGGCGCCGGGTCAGAGAGGAATGCAGAGCAGATGCCCACCTAGAGGGCTGGCAAGCGATGGGCGGACCTGCCAGGAGCCAGCCCCAGCCTGCTGCCATAGGCTGGGGATGCAGCCCTCCTCGCCCACGGCCCCCCGCTGGAGACTTTGCAGCAGTGCAAGTCAACCTTCCCATTTCTCTCAAGCTTTGAAAGACCCCTTCATAAATCTTCATTCATTTACCTTATCAGCATATGCCAACAACACTTCATCAAGATGCTCTCAGATAAACTAGGTTTCTTTTTTGGTTAAATGTAACGATTTCTATTCCACTAAGATTGTTCTGAAATAAAATCACATTTTGAGAGGCTAGATGCTATTGCCTAGAGAACGGATGATGCAAGAGCTTAAAAAAAAATCAGTGAAAGGGTAATAAATATGTTTCATGTTAACACAATCCTTGAAAAGCCCAGCCAGTCTTCTCCTCTGCCCCTCCGCTAATTTGGGGATTAAATGGAGGAAATGCAATAATGACTTGTTACTTCATTTCAGGGGTAAGTGGTAGGATGTGGGTCATAGCATTATTCCTTAATGCTATGTTCCCTAAAATAATATGAAATAAAATGATTTCCTCTTTAAAAGAGTCTGCACTTATAAATGAAAATATATATATATAGTTTTAGGGGTCTTATGAAGGGTTGGGCATGAGAAAATAACAATTTTTAAAACACAAATTGTATATATATTTAAAGCTGCTCTTTAAAAAGTTGATCCAAAACTTCTCCCAGCCTCCCTTCTCCCCCATAGTTCTGGATATGTTAAATCATGAAGCCACAGTCGCCATCAGGGCCAGCTTCATGGGTGTGTGCAACCTGTGCAGTGGCACAGGGCCCCAGGCTTGGCTTAATGCTCTACCGTTACCATTTGAAACTCTTAATTTTTGAACGGGGAGCCCTGCACTTTCATTTTGCACTGGACCCCAAAAATTACGTGGCCGGTTCTGGCTGCCATGAGCAGTCAAAACCACCACAGCTCCACAGCAGTTCCGGGGTCCTGGTCTCTGGTGCTTGTCTCCTTACCAGTAGCCGGGGTACCCCAGGCAGTATAGCCGCTGTGTTCTGTTTAAACTGTCTACACTTGAGACATTTCCTTTTCCTTTCCTGAGTATTTTTAAGGTGCTTAGAGGAGAGGGAGGCTTACTTATTTCGCAGACATTTTAAAGCACCTACTGTGTGCTAAGGCTGATATGAGGATCATTACAATCCACTAAGATAATCAGTGAAGGTTCGGACAGTGCAACAAGCCAGAGAGGAAGGTTCAATGAAGCCTCAAAGGAAAGGTGATTTTTAACTGACCCCTGAAGGAGGGTGCGTTTCCTGGGTATGCAAGGAAGCAGAGGAAGTGCTTATGTGATTACAATATCAAGGAGCAGAGGAGGAGGGCAGGAAAGATGGAAGAAATTTTGGACCAATCTTTTAAAGAGGGCTTGCCAGTGGAAAGGGCCTGCCGGTGGGAATGCCATGGACTCTTTGAGGAACAGTTAATAGTGGATGTAGCTGGAGCATAGGGTTCAAGGGAGGTGGCGGAAAGACACGAGCCTAAAGAGAGAGTGGGCTTCGTGTGCTAAACTAGGGAGTTTGAACTTCGAAGATTTGAGCAAGGGAATCAGGTGATCAGATTGGTTCTTCAGAAAGATGACTCCGCTGGGGTATGGAAGATAACCTAAAGGGTGAGGTGCTCACTTGCAAAAACCTGCTAAATTTAAGAAACCAAACTTGCAGTCTCATCTCTTTTGCTTTTAAAAAAACCAAAACACAACAGATCAAATTGTATCACATTTCCCATGCTGTTTAAACCACTTGAGGCTTACTATCACAGTTTCCCTAACCCAGAGGAGTAATTTTTAAAAAATCATAAACCCTTATATTTAAGAAAGGTCATAGCATCATAATTTGGTGGTAAAATTTTAATGGCACATTCAAAGCAAATCATTTATAAAGCACGAAAACCATTTTGTGGCCAAACGTTTCATATTGGAGGGGTTAATTAATAAAACTAGTTTAAAAGGAAAGGATGCAATGAGGATTGTCCCTCTCTTCTTATCTGGGTTACTATTAAACAGACATGATCTGTTTTCTGCTAAGAGGTGACCACACATCCACTGTTAACTTTGTGGATCAGTGCTTAATTGTACTTGGCAACTGATACTGCTAGAGGAAGGTGAGCATATATAATCATAAAAAGAAGATTCAGAAATTTCCTCACCTCTTTATTTAATTATTTTTAATGAAGCTTCAGATTACATAAATGATACATTGAAAATATAGGGGATTCCCATATACCTCACCCCTCCCCCTCCCACACTTTTCCCCATTGACAACATTTTCCCTTACTGTGGTACATTTGTAACAAATGTTACAATCGTACACATATTGAAGCATTGCTACTAACCATGGTCTATAGTTTACATTATGGTTTACACTTTGCATCACACAAATCACATATGGAAAAATTCCATTGCTTAACCAGACACACACACACACACAGCCTGGGTTTCCTTGCAAAATATGTCCTCAGAGCCCTAAACAATTACGAGGGCTCCTGCTTAGAACAGGCTCAGAACAGTCTTCTGAGAAGAAGTCTAGCCCTAGGCAAGGATGGGCCTTCACTGTGGCCGGGGACCAGGCTGATGGTGGCTCTGGGAGGATGTGTCCCTTATACTCATACCATCCTGCACCTTGGGTGGCAACCCTTCAGGTGAGGGCCTTCCCTGGCAACTCAAATAAAGCCCGGAGGACTCAGCCCTCTGTGCACGGCTCTGTGTCGCCACCCTCTTCCTTTCAGCAGTGGCTGGGACGAGGGTCCAGGGAAGGAACAGCTCACAAATCTTAATGGTATTAGTGTCCACTTACAGGCATACCTCGGAGATATTGTAGGTTGGTTCCAGACCACCTACATAGTCATAGTCAAGCAAGTTACACGAATTTTTTTGGTTTCCTAGTGCATATAAAAGTTATGTTTATCCTATACTGTAGTTGATTAAGTGTGCAAGAGCATTGTGTCTAAAAAAAACAATGTACACACTTAATTGAAATGTGACACAGAGACACTAAGTGAGCACATGCTGTTGGAAATATAGACTCCATACAGGCTTGCCACAAACCTTCAATTTGTGAAAAATGCAGTATCTGCAAAGAGCAATAGGCGAAGTTCAATAAAATAAAGTATGCTTGTAATTATTGTTAGTGTGAATTTAAAGTTCAAGAGTTTTCTGTTTGTGTGTGTGGTTTGCTTTTGTTGTTGTTTTTGGCCACAGCCAAAGTTCTTTCTGTTAAAGGCCCTCGATAGCCTGTGTTTATTTCCCATCTTAAGTTTCCAGGAGCTTTCATTTCCCCCTGCTTTCCACATAGAAACCCTATGGCTACTCCCGGTGCTTCCTTCCCTGGAGACACCATGAATCAGTTTGTGATCTAAGCACACGCTTCCTTCAGTGAGCTCTAAGAGCTCTGGATTGCTGGCCTCTAGCTGCTTCGTTCTCAGCGTCATATGCAGTCAGGGCCTAGTTCCAGCACCTTGCTAGAGATGGAGTCATCACCGTTGGGGTCAGTCAACGTGTATTTGGTTACAAGAGATCATGGATTACCGTGACTGGCTTTGCTCCAAACCGCAAAAGTTCTCCTAGGGGAAGCAGATATGGCTCAAGCAGTTGGGGGCCCGCCTACCACACGGGAGGTCCCAGGTTCAGTTCCTGGTGCCTCCCAAAGAAGACGAGCAAGATAGCCAGCTGACAAGACAGGCTGGCGCTGCAAGCTGATGCAACAGGATGATGCAACAAGATGACGCAACGAAGAGACACAACGAGGAAACACAATAAGCAGGAGCGGAGGTGGCTCAAGCCACTGGACACCTCCCTCTCACATGGGAGATCCCGGGTTTGGTTCCCAGTGCCTCCTAAAAAGAAGGCGAGCACACAACATACAAACACAGAGAGCAGACAGCGCAAACAATGAGGGGGGGAATAAATAAAATAAATCTTAAAAACTAAATAAATAAAATTCTCCTAGGCTTTGATGAAGTTCTCTAACAACAGTTGTCAGTAGCTGAGTTATTAAAAAGTTGTATATACATATTTATTAATAGAAATGTGTATTACCTTTTTGTTGCTGTTGTTTTATTTTTATTACAAAAGTTGTGAATTTACAAAGCAATCATACATAACAGCATAGTATACCAGTTTTCCATATATCACCCCATCACCACCATCTTGCCTTGTTATGGAACATTTGTTACAAATGATGAAGATACATCAGAATATTACTGCTAATTATAGCCCATAGCTAACATTTGGTGTATTTTTCCCATAAACTATCCTAGTATTAACACCATGTATTAGCACTGTACAGTTGTTATAGTTCGTGAGAGAATGCTCTCATATTTGTATTGTTAACCACAGTCTATCATCCACCACACGATTTACTGTGTGATACAGTCCTGTGCCTTGTACAACCCATCCAGTGTGTATTCAGTGGCTCTCAATTTCATCACAGAGTTGTGCTGTGAACACCTCAGTAAATTTTAGAACCTTTTCATTACTCCAAAAGGAAAAATCCCATACCCCCTTGTGGCAGTTTGATATAGTTATGAATTCCAAAAATAGATATGGATTATGCTCGTAAACTGGTCTGTTCCTCTGGGTGTGATTAAGTTATGATTAGGGCTTTGATTGGGCGATGTCAGTAGGACGTGGGTCCCTGCCCCTTGGTGGGTGAGGACTCAGAGACAAAACTACATGGTAAGCAGAGGAGTTGGTTGGAGTTTTGATGTTGGAGCTTGGGGAAGTAAGCACACAATGGAGCTTGGTCGTGAGGAAGGAGAGAAGCCCCGGGAAAAGAGACAAGCTGTTCGCCTGATAGTCTGCAGCTGGCATTGTGGAGGAAACAGAGGAGCTGAGCCCGGAGAGAAACGGAGCCCTGGGAAGACAGGAACCCAAGAAGCCTGAACCCTGGCAAATGTCTGCAGCTGTCTTACTCCAACACGTGGCAAAAGACTTTGGTGAAGGAAGAAACTTATGCTTCATGGCCTGGTAACTGTAAGCTTCACCCAAATAAATACCCTTTAAAAAGACAAACAGATTTCTGGTATTTTGCATCAGCACCCCTTTGGCTGACTAATATACCTCTTATACCCTCCTGTTCTTGACCCTTAGCATTGAGATAGAACCTTCTTTGCCATTGATGCAACAATATTACAATATTACTGTTCACTATAGTCCATAAGCTACATCAGTTATATTTTTCCCATGTAGGAGCTTATTCTTAACACCTTGTGATAGTGACTTACATTTGTTCTAGTTCATAGAAGAACGTTCTTGTATTTGTACTATTAGCCACTATTCTCATCCACCACCAAGGTCACTATATTATACCCTCCCTAGTTTAACCTCTAGCTTTCTTTCTATTGACATTTATGTCCCTAAACTACCCCTTTTCAGCCACAATCACATTTACAAGTCAGCAGTGTTAGTTACACTCGCTGTAATGTGTAATCATTTCTGATTTTATTTGCATCTTCTTTTTTTGTCAGTTTAGCTAAAGGTTTGTCAATTTTGTTGACCTTCACAAAGACCCAACTTTTGGTTTTGTTGATTCTATTGTTTTGTTGTTCTCTATTTCATTTATTTCTGCTCTAATCTTTGTTATTTCCTTCTGCTTGCTTTAGGATTAGTTGCTCTTCTTTTTCTAGTCCCTCCAGCTGTGTAGTTAGCTCTTTGAGTTTAGCTCTTTCTTCCTTTTTAATATAGATATTTAGTGCTATAAACTTTCCTTTCAGCACTGCCTTACTGCATCCCAAAAGTTTTGATATGTTGTGTTTTGTTTTCATTTATCTCGAGATACTTATTGTTTTCTCTTGCAATTTTTTTGACTCACTGTTATTTAAGCGTGTTGTTAAACCTCCATGCATTTGTGCATTTTCCAGTCCTCTACCTGTTATTCATTCCCAGCTTTATTCCATTATGATCAGAAAAAAGTGCTTGGTATAATTTGAAACTTTAAAAAATTTGAGAACTGTTTTGTGGCCCAACATGTGGTCAATCCTGGAGAATGATCCATGACTACTTGAGAAGAATGTGTATCCTGCTGTTTTGGGGTGCAGTGTTCTATCTATATGTCTGTTAAGACTATTTCATTTATCAAATTGTTCAAGTTCTCTATTTCCATATTGATCTCTCTAAATGTCCTATCTACTGATGTGAGCAGTGTCTTGGAGTCTCCAACTGTTATTGTAGAGGTATCTGTTTCTCCCTTCAGTTTTGCCAGTGTTTCCTCATGTATTTTGGACACTCTGGTTAGGTGCACAGATATTTATGATTGTTATTTCTTCTTGATGGATTGCCCCTTTTAATAATATATAATGATGCCCTTCTTTGTCTCTTGTACCAGCTTTGTTTTTTTTTTTTTTTTTTTTTTTTGAGAAGTGTGAGTTTACAAAACAGTCATGCATACCATACAGGATTCCCATACAACGCCCCACCACCAACACCTTATATTGTTGTGACACATTTGTTACAACTGATGAAAGAACATCATCATAATAGTACTCCTATGTATAGTCCATAGCTTATATTTGGTGTATTATCCCCACAAACCATCCTATTATTAACACCATGTGTTAGTATTATATACTTGTTATAGTTTATGAAAGAACGTTCTCATATTTGTACTGTTAACCACAGTCCATCAGTCACCATGGGGTTCACTGGGTTATAAGTTCTCCTGCCTTGTACAATCCATCCAAAGTGTACCCTCAGTGGCTCTCAGCTTCATCAAAGAGATGTGCTGTCATCAGCTCAGTTCATTTCAGGACATTTTGATTACTCCAAAAGGAAAACTCCCACACCCCCTTCTACATGCCCATTATTGACCCTTAGCATTGATGTAGTACCTTCTTTGCCATTCCTGTAATAATATTACAATATTACTGGTAACTATAGTCTATACATAACATTAGTTGTATTTATCCTTCTATCTCCATATTCTTAATACCTTGTAAAGAGGGACTTTCTTGTGTTTGTACTATTAACTTCAATCATCATCCACCACTGAAATCTGTTATACAGTCCCTAGATTGTCCTCTAGCTTTATTTCAATTGACCTGAACGTCCCTAGACTACACCATTACACTTATTATGTTACCATCAACTCTATCCATTTCCCCACATTTACATCCACCTTATTAAAAATTCTACATACATTAAGCATCAGCTCCTCCTTTTCAACCCTCATTCTATTTCCTAGTAACCTATACTCTAGATTTTAACTCCATGAGTTTACTCATTGTATTAAGTTCATATGAGTGAGACCATACATGTGTCCTTTTGTGTCTGACTTATTTCACTCAACATAATGTCCTCAAGGTTCATCCATGTTGTCATATGCATCCCAACTTCATTTCTTCTTACAGCTGAATAGTATTCCATTGTTTGTATATACCACATTTTGCTTATTCATCATTTGATGGACACTTGGGTTTTTCCCATCTTTTAGCAATTGTGAATAATGTCACTATGAACTTCGGTGTGCAAGTGTCTGTTTACATCCTTGCTTTCAGTTCTTGAGAATATATTCCTGGCAGTGGGATTGTCAGATCATATGGCAGTTCTATATTTAACTTCTTGAGGAACTGCCAAGCTGTCCTTCCCAGAGGTTGCGCCATTTTACATTTCCACCAACAGTGAAGGAGTGTTCCTATTTCTCCATAGCCTCCCCACCCCTTGTAGTTTTCTTTCTTTTTTATTTTTTTCAATAATGACCATTTTCTAAGGCATGAAATGATATATCTCATTGTACTTTTAATCTGCATTTCCCTAATTGCTAGTGATGTTGAGCATCTTTTCATGTGCTTTTTGGCCATTTGTATTTCTTCTTTGGAAAAATGTCTGTTCTAGTCTTTTGCCCAATTTTTTTTTTTTTTTTTTAAGATTTTATTTATTTATTCATTTATCCCCCCCTTGCTGCTTGTGCTCGCTGGGTCAGCTAACCACGCCGTGCGGGCGGGCTTGCCTTCACCAGGAGGCCCTGGGAACCGAACCCGGAGCTTCCCATATGGTAAACGGGAGCCCTACTGATTGAGCCACAGCCGCTTCCTGCCCATTTTTTAATTAGGTTGCTTGTTTTTTATCATTGAGTTGTATGATCTCTTTATATAACATAGAGATCAAAACTCTTGTCAGATATGTGGATTCCGAAAAATTTCTCCTATTGAGTGGCCACCTTTTCACCTTTTTAACAATGTCATTTGAAGCACAGAAGTGTTTAATTTTGAGGAGGTCCCATTTATCCATTTTTTCTTTCATTGCTCGTGCTTTGGGTGTGAGGTTTAAGAAGCCACCAGCTACCACAAGATCTTGAAGATGTTTCCCTACATTTTCTTCTAGGAATTTTATGATTGTAGCTTTTATATTTACGTCTTGGATCAATTTTGAGTTAATTTTTGTACAAAGTGTGAGATAGGAGTTCTTTCTTTCTTTCTTTTGGATATGGATATCCACTTCTCCCATTTGTTGATTAGAGTGGTCTGACCCAGCTGGGTGGGTTTGACATCCTTGTCAAAATCACTTGACTATAGATGTGAGGGTTTATGTCTGAATTCTCAATATGATTCCTTTGGTCAATATGTCTATCTTCATGCCAGTACCATACTGTTTTTACCACTGTAGCTAGGTAATATGCTTTACAGTCAGGGAGTGAGAGTCCTCCAACTTCATTCTTCTTTTTAAAGATATTTTTAGCTATTCAGGGAAGCTTACCCTTCCAAATAAATTTAATAATTGGCTTTTCCATTTCTGGAAAAAAAAAAAGCCATTGGAATTTTTTATTAGGATTGTATTGAATCTGTTAATCAGTTTGGGTAGAATTGACATCTTAATGATAGTCTTCCAATCCATGAACATGGAATATCCTTCCATTTATTTAAGTTTTCTTCAGTTTTTTTTAAAGAAATGTTTTATAGTTTTCTGAATACAGGTCCTTTATGTCCTTGGTTAAGTTCATTCTTAAATATTTGATTTTTTTAGTCACTATTATAAATGGAATTTTTTTCTGACTTCCTCCTCAGATTGCTCATTAGTAGTGTATAGAAATGCTACTGATTTTTGTGTATTAATCTTTTATCCTGCCAATTTACTGTATTTGTCTATTAGTTGTAGTAGTTTAGTTGTGGATTTTTTGAGATTTTCTAATTATAGGATCATATCCTCAGCAAATAGTGAAAGTTTTACTTCTTCCTTTCCTATTTGGGTACATTTAAATTCTTTTTATTGACTAACTGCTCTAGTTAGAAATTCTAGCATGATATTAAATAGCAGTGGTGACAGTGGGCATCCTTATCTTATTCCCAATCTCAGTGGGAATGCTTCCATTCTTTCACCATTGAGTACAGTGTTATCTGTGGGTTTTTCATATGTGCACTTTACCATGTTAAGAAACCTTCCTTCTATTCCTATCTTTTGGAGTGTTTTTTATCAAGAAAGGATGCTGTATTTTGCCAAATGTGTTGTCTGCGTCAATCAAGAGGATCATGTGGTTTTTCTTCTTCAATTTTTTAATGTGGTTTACTATATTAATTGATTTTCTTGTGCTGAACTATTCTTGAATACCTGGAATAAAACCCACTTGATTGTGGTGTATAATTTTTTCCATTCTTTTTTCTGTCTGTTCTCCTGTCTTTTCAAGTTCAGATGATCTATCCTCAATTTCACTTATTCATTCTGCCATTTCAAATCTGCTGTTATATCCCTCTAATGTAGTATTTTTTTTTTTTTTAAGATTTTATTTATTTATTCATTTCCCCCCCCCCCCTTGCTGCTTGTGCTCGCTGGGTCAGCCAACCACGCCGTGCGGGCGGGCTTGCCTTCACCAGGAGGCCCCGGGAACCGAACCCGGGGCCTCCCATATGGTAAACGGGAACCCCACTGATTGAGCCACAGCTGCTTCCCTCTAATGTAGTATTAATCTCATTCATTGTGTCTTTCATTCCCAGATGCTCTTTTACTTTTCTTTTCAGGCTTTGAAATTGTTCTTCATGCTCACCCACTGTCTTCTTAATATCCTTTATCTCTTTAGCCATATTTTCCTTGATTTAGGAGATTTGAGTGATTACCATTGATTAGTTGCCTTAAATCCTGTGTCTTGTCAGGATTTTTGGTTTGTTCCTTTGGCTGGGCCATCTCTTCCTGTTTCTTAGTATGGCTTGTAATTTTTTACTGATATCTAGGCATCTGATTATGTTGGTAAATTTACTCTGTTGGTCTGTCTCTCTTGCCTAGTGGCTTTGTTTCACAATTCTTCTTCAAAATTTTTTTTAATAATATATGTTTTACATTTTTTTTTTAAGCTTTATTTTATTTATTTATCCCCACCTCCCTTGCTGCTTGTGCTCACTGTGTCCATTTGCTGTGCATTTTTTTGTGTCTGCTTGTCTCCCTTTGGTACGTCATCTTGCTGCGCCAGCTCACCGCGCCATGCAGGCCGGCTTGCCTTCACCAGGAGGCCCCGGGAATCGAACCTGGGGCATCCCATATGGTAAATGGGAGCCCAACCACTTGAGCCACAGCTGCTTCCCTCTTGTTCAATTTTTTATTCAATTTATTCTAAGTCTTTAAAACTGCCCAGCTTAAGTTATCAAAATAGGTCCAGGGACCCATTAATGGGGCACAGTTGAGATCCAAGGGGTCTGGGATGAGAGACTCCAAAGTTTTTTCTTGCAGTTTCCAGGCCTGCCAGCAGATCGTGCTCTTCAACAAATCCTACCATGGAGGTGTCTCTTTCAACTTCCACTTGCCTGTGATTCTGTTCTGGCCAGAGCTGAGATTCAATGCCAGCTGTGCTGGCAAAATTCACTGAAGAGAAACCATTCTCCTCCCTTCACCACCCCTTCCCTCTTCCCAGAGAGGAAGATGTCTGTTCCCCTCTCAGTTGGCTGCAGTGGGTTTTATCCAGGCTATTCGCCTTGAGAGTGGAGGATGGCTGTCGTTCCCAGCCGCAGAGACTAGTAACTCATGGTTTTCATTTTGGCTTCTTCGTTTCTCTGTCCCTCAACTTTCTGGATGATGCACAGCACTCTCCTGGTCTGCAAATCCCCAAAGCAGCTCCCTTGGACAGCTTTTTGCCCCTCCTCCATTGTTTTTGTAAGAGATTTGAGCCTGCCTACCTACTCTGACACCATCTTCCCAGAAGTCCACAGCTTTGCTTCTTCTGGTGCCTATTTTGTCCAATATTAGTATCTAGCTTTTTTTTTTTGGTTACTATATGTGTGAAATATCTTTTTCCAGCCTTTCACTTTAAACCTATTTGTATCCTTGGGTCGAAGGTGAGTGTCTTGTAGACAGCATATAGATGGCTCTTTTTTTTTTTTTTTTAATCCATTCTGCCAGTCTGTGTCTTTGATTGGGGAGTTTAACCCATTAACATTCAAGATTATTACTGTAAAGGTTGTACTTGCTTCACTCATTTTGTCCTCTGACTTTTATATATCATTTATTATTTTTACCACACTTTTTACATTTTTTAATTATTTTTACTGATAATCTTCATGTGTAGACTCTCTTCCAAGCCTCTCTCCTGTCTTTTCCTTTGAGGTTGCAATACTCCTTTTAGTATTTCTTGTAAGGCTGGTCTCTTGGTGACAAGCTCTCTCAGTTTCTTTTTTTTTTTTACCAAGAGGTCCCGGGGATCGAACCCCGGTCTCTCCATATGGTAGACAGACGCCGAACTTCTTGAGCCACATCTGTTTCCCTCTCAGTTTCTGTTTATCTGTGAATACTCTAAACTTACCCTCATTTTTGAAGGACAGTTTTGCCAGATATAGAATTCTTGGCTGGCAGTTTTTCTCCATCAGTATCTTAAATATATCATACCACTGCCTTCTTGCCTCCATGAATATCTATGTCCTTTAAGAGTTGGGAAGTTTTCTACCATTGTTTACTCAAATATTCCTTCTGGCCCTTTTCCCTTCTCTTCTCCTTCTGGGACACCCATGGCAAGTATTTTTGCACACCTCATGCTATCTTTCAGTTCCCTGAGACCCTGTTTAATTTTTTTTCCATTCTTTCCTCTATCTGTTCTTCTGTTTGTTCGATTTTGGACGCCCTGTCTTGTAGCTCACTGACCCTTTCTTCTGCCTCTTCAATTCTGCTATTGTATGCCCCCAGAGTATTTTAATTTCACTTATAATGCCTTAATTCCCTTAAGATCTGTTATATTTCTTTGCATGCTTTCAAATTCTTCTATGTGTTCACCCAGTGTCTTCTTTTATTTCCTCCTCCCCACCCCCCACTTGCTGTGTCCATTCACTGGGTGATCTTCTGTGTCTGTTTCTTGCCTTCTCTTCTCATTTTTCTCCTCCAGGCTTCACCAGGATTCGATCCTAGGGACCTCTGATGTGGGAGAGAGGTACCCTGTCACTTGTGCCACCTCAGTTCCTGGTTTCTGGTGCGTCTCACCTTTACTCTCCCCTGCATCTCTCTTGTTGCATCATCATCTTGCTGCGTGGTTCACCATGCAGCCTGGCTCGCTGCACATCCGCACAGGCCTGGCTTGCCGCACAGGCCTGGCTCGCCTGCTCGCTTTTTTACCAGAAGGTCCCAGGGGATCGAACCCAGGTCCTCCCATATGGTAGATGGATGCCCAATCATTTGAGCCACATCCGCTTCCCACCCAGTGTCTTCTTAATATCCTTAATCCCTTTAGCCATCTCACTGAATTTATTAAGGAGATTTGTTTGAATACCTGAGATTAGTTGTCTTAATTCCTCTATGTCATCTGCTGGTTTAATTTGTTCCTTTGACTGAGCCATATCTTCCTGTTTCTTAGTATGGCTTGTAATTTTTTGCTAGTGTCTCAGTGTCTGATTTTCTTGAAGTATTTATTCTGGGCTCAGTTCCTCTCTTTAGCCTAGGGCTTTCTTTTTGATTGGCTTTGTGCTAAAGCCCCTCTTCGACACTTGGTTCAACTTATTTTGGAACTTTATAGAAGCTCATGTTTAATCAATCAGATTTTTCAACTCTTCTTCATCTGATTCTTGCCCTTTCTCCCCTGCCAGGGTGGGGTTGGAGCCAAGGATGTGGGCAGTAATCTGAGACATGTAGGCTGAGACTGCCCACATGGCCCCCAAAACTGATGAAGCTCAGTCTAGTTTTCTTCCCTGCCAGGAGTGGGGCTTGTGCCAAGATTGCAGGTGGTACTCTAAGCTGAGCAGGCTGAAACTGCCTGCAGCTGCTTGAAGAGACTGATGAAGCTATGCCCACTTTCAACCTCTATGAGGAGGAGGATTGGAGCCTAGGCTAAAATGGTAATTTGACCTGAGTGGAAAGATGCCAATCCCTACCATCTGGGAATTCACTGTGAGTTTCAATAGGCCCCATATCCACTCCTTCTGGGGGTGGAGTTAAAATGGAGGTTGCTGACTTCTTTCTGACTTATCCAGGCTTAAACATTGGTTGTACTTGGAATTGGACTCTAGCTCTCTGAAGTTGCTAGCCAGAACCCAAAGTCACTGCCTAGCTGTCTCCTCTTCCTCTGTTTTTGGGAAATGGAGCTTCCCATTCCATCCAGGGAGTGGCTCCCAAGACAGCCTGCCCTGCCAGTGGGTGATGATCACTGACCTCTGCAGTGTGGAGGGTTCTACTTGTGGATCTTTACCACAGATGGCCAGTCTCTTCCAATGGTTGTGCACAGTGTTCTTCTGATCTCCTGGGTCCCCTAAACAGATGATTTAGATAGATCCTGGCTGATTACTAACTCTCCTGTAGGATAAGCTGACTCTTAGAGCTCCCTACTCTCCTGCTGCCATCTTCTTCCTTCTCTCCATGTATGTACCTTTAATAAACCAAGGTATCTAAATAATTAAATGCCTGTTTTGAAATGCAATATACTTCAGCGAAGATTAGTTCATTTTTTGGTTGTTGAAGAATCCATAGAATACTCTTTGCACTTATTGTACTTGGTGCCTGCAAGGTCTTTAAAATATTATTGTCATTACTTGAATGACAATGAGGAGATACAAGGATCACATCCACACAAAGGATGACCCAGGAAAGAAATTATCTGACCCTTAACAATGTGTAAAAGAATCCATGGTTTTAGCAAGGACCTTTATTAGAATGTATTATCGCCACTTACTCAATAAACATTAAGTATCTACCTTACACCCTGCTGGGCACAGTGGAGTATAAGGAAGGCATAATAGCTGCCTACACGGAACCTACACCTCATTAAAGAGAGATGTATTAGTAATGACTGCAGAACAAGACTATATTCTATTCTTAGCATTGCCATATTTTGTGTCATATTCCACATGGAAATAATTACTAAATTCGACAATAAAGACAAGCTAGGGAGATACATAATGAAGTTATTGTTCTTGGGATCATAGCTCCCACCCCTTCCTATATTATTAATTCCTTAGATCATCCCAATCAGCATACAGACACACCCTAAACTTGGTCCTAGGCCTTCTACTCATACTTCTAATTTCCCCTGTCACAAATCATTAAATACCATCTAAATGCTGATAACTCTCGAATTTATATCTTCTCTCTCTCCTATTCATATGAGTTCTAGACTTGCAGAGTCAACTGCTACCTTGGCATTGCCTTTCGAATGTCTTGCAGGGATCTCAAACTTAACATGTCCTAAACCTTAACTACTGAATTTCTCCCAAATCCAATCCCCAAGCCCGACTTCCTCATCACAGTAAATGATATATGTATGTCCACCAAGTTCTCACATCAGACACCTGGGAGTCATTCTTAATTCTGTACTCCTCATATAAAACTATCAGTAAGTCCTTTCATGTCCATTTCCAAAAACGTATCTTAAATCTATCCACTCTTCTCCATTACTCTAGTTCAAGTTACTGTCTTTCACCTGTACCACAGGTGATAGCTTCTATTACATTTGTTTCTTTAACTGTTCTCTTTACTTCCACTCTTGCTCTCCTTTAATCTATTCTTCTCATAATAGCCAAAGAGATCTTAAAACATATAAATCATACTCATCACTTCCTTCCCTAAAACCCTTTAATGACTTCCTATCACAATCATATGAAATCCACCATCCTTAAGATGGCCCACCAGGCCCCCAGGCCTTCTCCAGTTTCACCTCATGCATTATACCCTCACTTGCTAATTTCAGTATCACCAATGTGCCAAGCTCTTCTTGGCTTAAGACCCTTACACACACTGGTTCCTTGACCTTCACAGTGGCTGGCTCCTTCTCATCCCTCAGGTCTCAAATTATTTGTCACCTCCACAGCAGACAGGTCTTCTCTGATTACCCTATCAACATACCCACTCACACCCAACACACACACACACACACACACACCCTAATTCTGTATCATAACATCCTATTTGTTTCCTTCAAAGCAATTATTTATTCTATCTCACTCACTACATGAAGTCAAGGACCGAATTTTTCTTGCTTATCATTTGTTTACCTGCATCTAGCACAATGTCTGGGCTGTAAGAGGGATCAAGAAATATTTATTAAATGAATGTGTACAAGGAAGGATCTGAGCTGGAGTGGCCAGGAAAGATTTCATGTTGGTTGTCATGCATGAGGTAGAGCCTGTAGTAAAGCTGAGGGAAGAGTGCCAACAGCAACAGAATGAGAAATTGAAAAGGGACAGAAGGAAGAAAGGCCCCAAAAGTCAAGAAAAGGAATTTCATCTTGATATGCATTTGAGAACTAATTCTTTGCTCCTTATCAAGGGAACTATATGATAAAATAAGTATTTTATAAAATGAGTCTGACAGGTGTATGCAAAATGGATTGAAACAAGGGACAACTCAAAGGCTGGAAGAGCTGATTGGCAGCATGCAGTCATTCAGAGTTGAGGAGGTGAGTCTGCTGCAAAGGAAACAGAGAGTAACATGAAGGCAAGAGAGCTGTGAAAGAAGAATCCCCAAGATTTCATTAGATATTGGGGGAAAGAAGAGGGGAGAGTCAAACATGATATCAAGATTCTGGGACTGAGAAACTGAGAAAGAGAAAATCGTGGCACTGGAAGGGACCAGCCTACTGCTCTATAGCATCCCTGAGAAATGGTCAGCACCTCTACTTGAGCCAACCAATAACGGGAGGCCATTCTATTGATGCCAGCATTTCTAATATTTAGAAAGTTCTGTCATATATGGAATCAAATTTCTTTTAGCTTTTGTCTATTGGTAGTAAATACAGAATAAATCCAATTCTTGTGCCACAGAACAGACCTTCAGATAGTTGGAAACAATAATTATTAAGGTCCCTCCTTAATTTTCTCTTTCTCAAGCTAAATCCCTTGGCCCATTGATCAAGACCCATGAAACCTGGTTTTGAGTTCTCTAACTGTCCTTTTGGTTTTATCCTGTTTTAATCACAGTTTACACATAGTTGGAAAGTGTGATTCTAAGAAATAAAGTCTTCTGTGCCCCGGTATTGTCTGATCAGTACAGTGCACAGTGAGGCTCATTTTATTGAACACAGTTCCATTAAAAGGCAAAGGTTGGCGCGACTCATCCTGTAGCATGCCCGCAGCCATGCCTAGGACTGTGTACTCTTTAGTTTCAACTCTTTACTCCCTTGCAAAAGAAAAAAAAAAAAAGGCAAGGGTTTACCTGTTTTATTTTTATCCTGGCATGGGCTCACATAGAAATTTTAGGAAGTGAAAATCCCCAAGTCTTTTCCATATAAAATAAGCCATTGTCCCAATACCTTTTTGGCTTATTCTATTGTTCCAGAATATTAAAGTCCTTAGAAACTTGCTCTAACTCCCTTGTATTAGTTCTTTCTAATTTTTATTTATTTATTTAATTTATTTTTTTTTACCGGGAGGTCCCGGGGATCGAACCAGGGTCCCTCCATATGGGAGACGGACGCCCAACCAGTTGAGCCACATCCGACCCCTTTTCTAATTTTTTGTACCAAAAGCAAAGCTGTTGAGATTTGCATCCAAGTACTGATAAATACGTTGGATGGGGCCCAGAATAAAGTCTTGAGGTCCACAGTTAGAGCTACTCTTTAGGTTGAAATCAATTCAGTAAGTTATTAGTTTTTTAGTATACTGTTCCAGTTACTTAAAATTCTACCTATTAATACCTAGCTCACATGTTCCATCTACCCAGTGAGTATTAATTCTTTTATTTATTCTTTTAGTCAGTACCTACAAGGCTAGGAACTGTGGATATATCAGTGAAGCTGGTCAGGGATGGTCCCACCCTGTCCTCACCAAAAGTCAGACACTGAACAAGATTACAAGTGCAGGCATGATATGAAAGAAGAAAAGGATGCTGCCAACATGTAGGATAGGGAAAGTTAGCCTACTCTGAAAGACTTTATCAAATTCCCTGGGAATTTTCAATCTATTGGTCTTGATTTCCAATGATGATTACTGCTTTGTTTCCTAAGTGATCACTGACTTTTATCTGTTTAAGAATCCACTCCAGACTTTTACTAGGGATCAAGGAGCTCACCAGTCTTCAGATCCTGGAATCTATCGTTTCTTGGGTTTTAGAAACTAAAGCCACATTTGCCTTTGCATTTCGACGCTCAGAGACTAGAAATTTGAGAGTATCATAATTTCTCATAGATTACTGTCTGAAGTGACATCTACAACTTCTTTATCTACTCTGGGGATTTAAGCATCTGGATTTGGAGGTCTGAACTTACTAAAATCAACCTGGTGCTATGTCCTTACCTCTCTAAGGCTTCAATCCTTCCCAACAATGTTTGTTCTGCCTTTTGATTTGAAGATTTTTTTTTTTTTTAAAGATTTTATTTATTTATTCATTTATCCCCCCCTTGCTGCTTGTGCTCGCTGGGTCAGCTAACCACGCCATGTGGGCAGGCTTGCCTTCACCAGGAGGCCCCGGGAACCGAACCCGGGGCCTCCCATATGGTAAACAGGAGCCCTACTGATTGAGCCACAGCCGCTTCCCCGAAGATTTTTCTTGTTAGGAAAAATTTATTAGCAAAGAGAGAAAAAATTTGGAGTTAACTGGTTTCACTTTGTATCTCTCCTTTATTAAGACTTTCCCCCAGATAGTGGGACTATTTTTGACTTTTTTTTTTTTTTTTCTCTGAATTCGCTTAAAAGTCCTTAGCTTCCCTACCCTCCATTACACCTCACCTCAGCATCTGTTATCATGGGTAAAAATTGGGGAAGTTGAGAAGAGGTGCTAGGTGGGGGCTGAGAGAGTAGGAAGTGATGATGCAGCATCTATATGTGGATAATTGGAAATAAGCAGCCAGGAGTTAAGTGAGTGGTTTGGGCTAGTTATGGAGATGTGAATTCCTCTGCATGGAAATGACTATGGGTTATCTCGCCTTGGGCATGAGAAGAGAGAGACAAGTAGAGGGCCAAGAACTAAGTCATGAGTGATTGGCACAGTCCGAAGGAAGGGGGAAGAAGTTCCAGCAAAAGAAACTGAAAGACATAAACTAGAAAGAAATCGTAGAAGTGATCTAGCCCTCCTCTTTCATGTAACTGATGAGGAAAGGGTTGTCTAAATAAAGAATAATTTAGTCACAGAGGAGGGTGCACAACTACGGAAGTATATAGAGTTGCATCGATTCTGGGGTGGGAGGGGAAGTGGCTTTCAAGAAATGGAAGGTGAGGATACTAAGAAAGGGTCTTGAAACTGATTGATGCTTTGGTCTCCTAGAAAGCAGTTTTTGGTAAACTAGAAGAAATAGAAGCCAGATTGCAAGGGTAAGTATGGGGGAAGAGGATTTGGGTATGAAAGAGGTGAAGAGATACTGAGTTATATATACTCAGTAGGTTTGGCAGTGCCAGGCAAATAATAATATGATAGCTACAAGGAAAGCAGAAATAAGAGAAATTTAAGAGAATGAAAATATTAGTGTTTTTAAGACAGAAAGGAAGGAACCAATTGAGAGGGAGGGCTTGAGGGACAAGAGGATCCTTCCTGTTGGATGGCAGGAAGGTCCACAAGAAGCAGGAAAGGAGTGACAATACAGGTAGAGGTCAGCTTTTGGGAAGGGGAAGGGAGAGTGAAAGGCAGAAGGTACCACTTACGGAGACGGAGGCAAGGCAAAGGGGAAGCCACATCCCAGAGGACAGAGGTGGGGACATATAGAGAAAAGCAAGTAGATCCCAAGGTCAAAGGTGTGAGGCTGAGTCCTGCTTCGGCCTGTCCCTGGACCTTTGGCTTTGATCTCCTTGACTGTGGCTGCTTTACACTGGATATCTCAGTACCTGTGTCACAGTGTTCTGTGAGACTTAAATCAGATAATATATGTGCACATGCCTAGTAGAAGCCTTCCATTTAACCTTACGTTATCAGCATTTTGAGATTTACCTCATGGCTTGCAATGTAAAGAAAAGATGTAAAGGCTGACCGAATGAGTGAATCTGAAAACTCAGGAGATATGCTGGCCGGGCTGTAATAGCTTTCCAGCTAGAGCTGGAAATTGTGTTACTTCTTTCAGAAGAGAGACACGGGTAAACTTCTTGTTGCTTTCTTGGGCACTGAGAGGTAGCATGGAAAAGCCTTACAGAAAGATGCACCAGAGTGGAAATCCCATTTGAGGTGGGTAGGACAGCAGTGGAGTGGCATTTTTCAAGAGCTCCTATCCCTGGAGTCCCAACGCCCAAGTGTCCCAAGGTAATGGCAGCTACACTTTTTACAGGGTTACACTGGGGTCATCAGATTCTTCAGCACATCCCTTCTCCTTCTTTAAAGCTCAGAATCATCAAATTAGAGGCCCAAACCCCATCCCTGACCATATGAAAAGCAAAATGAGGCCTAGTTAGCCTCAAACTGTTCACAGGGAATTGAAGGATGCTGTGGCATCACAGAATCACAGACCCTCACAGTAAGTAGAGACTTTAATGGCCATTTATTCCAACCACTTGGCAAGTGTGTGACCCTCTCCACAATACTCTGGCCAAGTGTCCAATGTAAGCTCAAAATCCTCCAGTGACAAGAACCCTCCAAGGTTCATCCAGTTAGCTCTGATTATTTGAGAGATTTTACTTACATGAATCTGAAATATTGATATCCCTATTGCTTATACTATACGTACTGGTGGGAGCATTGTCCCCAGAGCCCACATAAATCAAATACCTGATATGTCCTCAGACCCTTCAACTGCTCCTCCTTGTCGGTTTTTCTCTGACGTGTTTGTCTATCCCTGTTACCAAGCCTGGCTCTCATATCTGAGCACAGCTGTCTGGGTGCGCTCGGAGCTGTGCAGGGTAGAACAGGTCAATGTCTCCTTCATTCCAGGTATCAGTGCAGCCATATCACGTTTAGGAGTGTGGGTAACACATCATACTATTGATTCACAGATTGCTAGAGCTGAAATCCCAATTCTGCTGTGGGCAATCGGTTTTAAGGACCAAGATTAGAATTTCTAAGATCTACATTAACCCAAGATCTGCATTTATCCTGGTTCAGTTTCATCTTGTAATATTTGGCCAGGAGCCATAAAAGATATTGGCACGCACGTATCTAACATATCTGTCACTTATTCACTCATTCACCCAGTCATTCAATAAGCTATTCTTCTTGGCGTTGTGGCTTCAGCAAATCTAAGTCTTCACTCTGTATCTTTATTTGTATTATTTTTATACAAATCATTGAAAAAAACATCCAACAGGGCAGAGGCCTACCATCCAGCACTAAACACCTCCCTGCCATTGAATTTGTTACTGTATTAATTCACCAAATTCATTCGATAAATATTTATGCGCTCCTACTGTGTGCCAGGAGTGAACTATATGCTAAAGAAATAGCACACAGCAATGAATTAACCAGACAAAAGTTCCTGCTATTTACAGAGGGGGTACAAAGGATAATAAAAGTGAACAAACAGCAATAGTTAATATTTACTGAGTACCTCCTATGTGCCAGGCATCTAAACATGTTATAAGTTTATTCTTCACAAAACCTTATGAGGTAAATGCTAGTATTATTCCCACTTTATAGATTAAATGTACCGAGGCCCAGAGTACATTTAAGTTAAGTGACCTGCCCAAGGTCATACGGATCCTAAGGGACAGAGCATTGACCTAGGCAGTTGGGCCCCAGCGCCTGCGAGCTTGAGCTTCCACTGAGTCTCTGTAATAATCAATAAACACACACATAAGAAACTATTGTCACGTAAGAGAGTGACATGTAAGCTGAAAGCTGAATGGCAAGAAGGAGCCTCCAGATCTGGGGGGAGAGTGAGAAAAGTGTGGTAGGGTGTGAGGCTGGAGAGTGGGCAGGGACCTATGCCGTGGGGCCTTGCATACTGGAAGCTGGGCTATAGTAACTGACCCAGTCACAGATATGCCCCAATGCTCCAGATGCTCAGGATCCAGCCCACTCAGAGCCCTCTGGGCCACAAAGACAGAGGCAATCAGCGCTAAGGAGCCACCAACTCTCCATCATGTTAGGCGACCTTGGCCTAGTCACAGCCTCTTTGAGCTTCAGTTTCCAGGGGTTTTTCCCATCGCTGTATCATGTTACCTCACTCCTAGAACTGAAGCACTAAGGTGTTAAGCATTTTGGGAGACTTTCACCTGGGTAGCAATCACTTCCAGCATTTCCTCTTCCTGCCATCTCTCCACAAGGCCCAGGTAAGCTGGGTCTACCTCGTATCTGGCTGCAGTTACTGACAGCTCCAGGGGCTGCTCTTTCGTCCCCCAGAAGCCCAGCTGGTTTATCCCCCATCAAGTTATACTTACTCAAGTGTTATACAACCCTTCCCTTAATTACACACTCAGTAAGTTCCTCCCAGCTTCAGCAATTTGTGGCCTCTGGGCATCCCAGGCTGCCTTTCCTGAGGTAGCTCCCAGGCTGGGTCGTGGTAAGCCTCTGAAGCACTGACTGGATTTCTAAGGCCTCAGAGCCCACAGGAGAAAGCCTTGCTGCCTCTTCACACTCTATTTCCTTCCAGATTAATTCTCTGATGAACACTGTCCTTTGCAGTGATTCAGTGCAGGCCATTTCCTTACATCTTTCCCTTACCTTTGAGACTTTCATCTCTCTCAAATCCAGCTTTTCCTCTGTGGAAAGCCTGCCTCAAGAGAAGAATGCCCTGCTTTCCCACCAATATAAACAGCTTGGCCAACACCAGCCCCAAACTCCCTACATACTTCCTTTACTGCTTTACCTCGTGCTGTACCTTTGATTTCAAAGCACATACTTGTCTTGTCTAAAAACCCCAGCAGCACAAGGCATGGCTCAAATCTCTGGGCATACAGTGAAACACTGAGTTCTAGCTTTATGCTCTGAATAAATGAAGATGCAGGGTTGAAGTGTAGATCTGAGCAGCCACCGTGTTCCAGACTCTTTCATACAGCTTTCTGCTTAACAGTCCTCCACCCCACCCCTACCTCCGGGTGGATATCATCATCTTCAATAAACAGATAGAGACTCTGAAACAGTACCGGAATCGCCCAGGATCACAGGGCCTAGTGCGGTGGTAAAGCTGGAAGTCAAATCCCTGGCTCTTCTCTCACCACCCCACAAGCAGCTTAAGCATTCCTGAAAGAGTGCAACCTTCAGCCACCAATGTTTTACCACCCAGCTGGTAAGCCACTAAGAACTGGGCACCTACAACTGCCTGAGGGACACTCAGAAGGGGCCATGAGGAGGCTTCTCTGGCAGTAACATGAGTAATGCCTTAGATCTGTGTAACACTTTTCAGACTCCAAAGTGCATTACTACCGTATCTATGGGATCGCTAGTATATTCCGTGAGGGAAGCATTATATTCGATCCCCATTTTACAAATGAAGATATACAGACTCAGGGAAGTTAACAGACTTGTCCAAAGTCACACATATTGTCCACACACAGGCAGGACTTGAACTCAGAGCTTGTGACTCCAAGACCAGTGCTGTCTCAAATTCTCAGACATCAGTTTGGATCCTCATGGGCTTCCTCTCTTCTCCTTCAGGGAAGGGTATAATTCAAAAGCCAGATAGAGAGAAAGGAGCCCTGGGAAGACCAGCTCTTTACTGGGGCAAGTGTGTTTCAGGGCTCCCTCCAGCAGTCAGCCTGTCGGGGCAGGCCTGCAAGGGCCCCTTGGCCGCTAGAGGGCAGGGTCTGAACAGAGCACACAGGTGCCTCTCAGAATTCCCCCGACAGCCCAAGGAGCAGCCCCCAGGGCACACAGCTCCACCCCAAAGCTGAAGAAGGCCACTTCCCTGGCATATAGTCAACAGCGCAGTTGCCCTTAGCCCGTCCTATCTTCACTTGCCAATGACTGGGCAACGCCAAGAAGGGTGCCAGGTGCCACTTAGAGACCCGAATACATGGGTATGAATACAGACAGGTCAACATGCCAGGCCCTGGTGTGGTGCTCGGAGGACTGGGGGTAAGTGGGGTGGGAACTTTCTCCTCCTCCCTCTCCCCAGGTGGGACTTCAGGATTTCTTTCCCCTTGATGTCCTTTTTAACCATCCACATGAAGCTGCTAAAAGGGAACCAGTACATGATAGTGACTGGCCTTGTCTAATGAGTTACTTCATCCCAATGTTTGCAAAAGCCAAGAACTCTGGGACTAAGATAACCCACGGGGCCCTCGGGATGGTCTGTCAAGTGAATTTTGGATGAAGGCGACCTACCCAAGCAAGCCCAGCTGTGTGGGAGAGGAGTAACCATACTTCCTTCTGCTGAGAGGCATCTACTTTGCCATCCAAGCGTGAGACCTCCCTCTAGAAATTATTTTAACCTCAGCTTCATTCATTTTAAAAGCACTGAGAGAAAAGCCTCAAAGGCTGGGGGCAGTGTAGGAGTTTGTGAAGTGCTTTCCTGGTCTCTCTCTTTCCCATCCAGCCTCAGGACAAACTGTCAGGTAGGGAGGCATTATCCCTGTTTTACAGTTGGGAAAACATCAACCCAGAGAAGTTAAGTGACTGGCCCAGCACACAACCGATCAATGATGGAGCCAGTGTTGCCATTATATCTCCTGTACACACAGGCACACTAGAGAGGAGGCTTTGCTGCAGAGGGCGGCTGCCAAAGCATCCCCAAAGTTTCCCTGCAGGGTTATGGGAACCTGTCACAAGTAAGAGTCCACACTGAGGCATAGGGAGAAGGAGGGGAAGGGCAAACATTTAACATTTGAAAACTTTTGCACGTCCTCATTTAATTCTCAAAACCCTAGTTAGTAGGTTCAGTTATCCTCATCTTACATGAGAGGAAAAAACAGAAAGACCTGTCCAAGGGTCACAAAGAAACAACACCCAAGCCAGAATTTGAACCCAGCGAAGGCTTTGTTTACTCCCTGCTCATTCCGAGTGGGGAATGAAGTGTGCAGGGATGCCACCTTTGTGCCAAGCAGAAACAGAGAGGGAAGTCTTAAGAGTTGAGAACTCATTCATTGTGTAAAGTTTGCTGAGATCCACTCTGTGCCAAGCCCTGGTCTTGGCTCTGGGAATATAATAATGGACAATACAGACAGCTCCCTAGTGAGGGACAAACAGAAACATGGGAAGCTTAACGGATAAGCAGGGATTAGACAGGCAAAGGGAGTATATGTTAGGGGTCAGGGGCTGGAACATGTGCCAAGGTCCAGAGGTTAGAGAAGCAGGATTGCTTTTTCTGAAAACACTGTTCAGTCTGGCCAGGGGAAAGTGGGTGGCGGTGTGTGAGGGATGCAGCTGGAGGGATAGACAAGGGTTAGGTCTCATGTGGATTCAAAGGGTGACAGGGGAAAGGATGAGCCATTGGGAGGCCACTGCAGCAACCCAGGAGGATGACCATGGGCCCAGGAGAGAAACGGCAGAGGGGACGTGTTCGTTCATTCAACCAATGCTCGAGCTCTGCTCTGGTGTGTACTAGGCACTGTTCTAGGCCCTGGGCACACACCAGGGAACAAGACGACGTTTCTGCCTTTGCGGAGCCTACATTCTAGCCAGGGAGACAAACAAATACACAAGATATCCAATATCAAGCAGTGACAAATGTCATGGGGGGAACAAAAAAGCAGGACAAGGTGATAGAGTGTAGCTAAGGGAGGAGAAGGTCTAAAACATTTTACATAGGCTAACATGGGAGTCCCTCCTCGAGGAGACATTTGAGGTGAGAGGTGCGTGAAGAGAGGGAGCTAACCCTGTAAATAGAGCATTCCAGGGAGAGGGACCAGCTTGTGCAAAGACCCCGAGGTGAGAATACGGATGAGGGCCACAGGCACACTCCATCTTCCAGAACAGCAGGAAGGCTGGTGTGGCTGCAGAGCCTAGAGGAGCCCTATATGATGTCCCGGGACCCGGAGGGCCATCATGATGCTGGCTCTCGCTTTGACATGGGAAACCAACCGAGAATTTTGAACAGGAGAGTGACGTGATCTAATTTATGTTTAAAAAGCAACACCTGTGTTGAGAATAGATTGGGGGGGGGAAGGGCAGAAACAGGGAGGCTGGTTAGGAGGCCTTTGCAATAAGCCAGGTGAGAGATGAGGCTGGGACTAAGACCCAAGAAATGGAAGCCTTGAGAAGTGGTCGATTCTGGATACAGCTTGAAGAGAGATACAACAGGATTTACTGACGGATTAGAAGTCGGACATGAGAGAAAGAGAGGCATACAAGGGGGATTCCAAAATTCTTGACCCAAGCAACGGGGTAAAGAGTAGTACCGTTTACCTAAGTGGGGAAGACTCTGGGAGAAGCAGGTTTGAAGAGCCAAACGGAGAGTTTATTGTGGAGGAGAAGTTTGAGATGCATATGTACTATCCTAAATATCCACAGGGAGCTGTTGAGTAGAGAGTTGGAAATGGAGATTGGAATTCAGGGGAGCGGTCCAAGTTCAAGTTTTAAATTTAGGAGACATTGTAAAAATATTTAAAACTATGGAACTCCTTGAGATCACCTAAGAAGTGCGTGTAGATAGACGAAAGTTCTATTATTTAGAGATTAGGAAAAAGTAGATTCAGCAAAAAAAACTGGGACATTGATAAGCTGGAAGAAAACCAAACAAGTGTTTATCAAGGGAGCTAAATGAGGAAAATATTCCAAGAATGCTGATGAGAAGCTAAGGAGATTGAAAATTGGCTGTTGGATTTAGCACACAAAGGTCACTGATAAGTTGGACAGGAGCTGTTTCCAGGGTGGTGAATACCTAATTGCTCTGAGTTCAAAAGAGAATGGGAAGGGAGGAGTGAGAGATGGGGAGCTTAAACTGCTCATTTGAGAAGTCTGCAGTCAAGGGGAGAAGACAATAGCGTAGCTGCTCAAAGGTATAGGGAAAATATTTTCAGGAAGGGCGATTTCACAGATATTTGTATGTTAATAGAATAATTAGTAGGAAGAGAAATCTGATAATGTAGAACAAAGATAATGGTAGGAGTCAATGCCAAGCTGCAGGACTGACCTTGGAGAGGAGTAAGGATGGTTCACCCTTCATAACAGGAAGGAAAACAGACCTTTTGGGTACCAAGTAGCAGATTGGGGGGAGGGGGAGGGGAGACGCGGAAGTTCGCATCCGATTGCATTTCACTTTCTTAGTGAAATAAGAAATATGGTAATCAGCAGAGAGAGGATGGGGAGGGAATTTTGGAGATTTGAAGATGGAGAGATGGAGATGCGAATAGATGGAATAAATCACTAGGTGGTGTTGATAGAACTTAAATGATTAGACATAGGGATAAACGAGAGGAAGGAGACAAGGAGACACTTCTGGTTTAGCAACTGGGTGGATGGTGGAGTCCTTCACTCAGTTAGGGAAGCCTGGGGGCGGGGCAGGTTTGGGAGGGGAGAGGGTTTATTTATGTATTTATTTCATTACTTATTTATTTTAGGGACCAGGACCAGGACCACTCAAGCACTTGAGCTACACGGGCTCCCATGTGGGAGGGAGGGTGTATTTTGACAAGATGAATTTTGTATTTATGAGGCATCTGAGTAGACATGAGTGTCTGAAGCTCAGAAGAGAAACATGAGCTAAAGAAATAGATCTGGGAGTTGTCAATATAAAGACGATAGTTGAAGCCTTGGGAGTGGATGAAAACGCCCAGAGAAGAGAAGGCCGAATGTGAGTGGTCAGAGATGTGAGAGGAAACTAGAGTGTGGGGTTATAAAAGCTGAAGGAAAAAGACACCGAGGAAGAGAGAGTGATCAAAAGTGTCCCATGTTGCAAAAAGGTCACGTGAAGCAAGGACCGAAAAGCCTTCCCTGGAATTAGCAACGAGATGGCTGGGGATAATGTCCGTCCCCTGCAGGAGAGTGGGGGAGGAGGAGTAGAACTCGGGAACTGAAGCGAGTGGGCGGTGAGGGGACTAAGAGGCTCAGAGAAGCTTGGCTCCAAAGGAGAAGGCAGGAGCTGGAAGGGAAGAGGAGGGTTCAGGTTTGTTGCATGTTTGTTTTATGTTTGTGAGGGAGAGGCACGTCCTGAATGGGTTTAAATGCTGCTGGGAAAAAGCTAGTAGAAGAATAAGAAACGAAGGTGAGCAAAGGGGCAGTGGCCCAAAGGGGCTAGGGTCCAGGCTCTGACAAGAGGGGGTGCCCCTCTTCCTCTGAGGTGGGTGAGCTTGGGGTGCCAGGAAGGGGCGCTTTCATGATCGTTATTTTCTCCGAGGTAAAGGGATTGGTGATTTGAGAAGAGAGGTTTGAAATAGATTCTGGGGAAGAAGGGGAATGGTGACAAGGAAATGGGAGGATCAGCAAGTAGCTTTTGGGGCCCAGTTAAAGGTGGAGCCCTTATGTGGAAAGTGGATCCAACCCACCACGGCAGAGCCCTTACTGAGCATCCTGGAGCAACAGTCACCCGGAGGCCGAGGGTCCTCCCTGCTTCCCCCTGCTGGGCCTCCACAGCAGGGCCCCACCCTACCACCCAGCAACCCCAGCCCTCCAAACCTTCATACAACGCCCTTCCTTCCTTGCCTGCCCGCCTCACTCCTACTCGCCTTTCCCTAATCAGCGCAGGCCAGAACCTCCCCTGAAGCTTTCCTCAACTGCTCCCCCTAAGCCTCCACCAGGAGGGGCGGGAGTTTCTTCTCTGCAACCAAATAGCCCCCATACTTTTATCACAGCGGGAAACACACTGCCTTTCCCGCTGGACTGATACAACTTGAGGGCAGGAATTTCCACCTTTATAATGACAAATAGTAGGTGCTCAATAAATGTTTGTGGAATGAAAATAGGAGAGAAGAACTGAAGTCTCAAAACAACACAATTCTGTTGGCCATAGTATCCCCGGGCCCCTTCACATGCAAATGCTTCTAATGTTGAAATTCAAGCCACAAAATAGAAAAGTATCCCTCTGGTCTCTCTCGTTCCTTTCAGGAAATACCCCTACCTTATGCCTAAAGTACATTAACTCCTGCCTCCCCCATCAAACACACACAGTCCACGGCACTGTGAAAAGGCATTTTATTTTAAAAATCAACACATCCTACTTATACAAATCAGTCACTCTCCATTCCCAAGCTCCATCGTCTGTGCTTGGGAGCAGAGGGTGTGGTATTTTTCTGGACTTAAAATATAAACCGACATGGCATTCAAGAACTTGTCCAGGGGACAGAGCCCTTCGGAGCAACCTCTCGGCACCTGCTCCTGTGGAAGAGACATAACTCAGCAGGTCCACAAGGACCCCTTCCTTCTGCTGCTTTCAGCTGAGCCCAGAGGTCTAAGAGGCTTAATCCCAAGTGGGTGTGCACCCCCCCACCAGGAAGGCCCTGCTACCTGGGCAGCTTCCAGGCTTCAAGGCACTGTGCCCTGCTGGTTACAAGGCACTCAAGAAACCTCTGTTGAACTGACTGGGATGACACGGTCTAGTTGTGTCCCTGAGCTGGGACAGCTAAAGGTCTCATCCCCAGGGGGGGGGCTCTGTGCCTTGCCCTGGACGTGCACCATGACGAGGCCACCAAGACATCTCGTGTGCTGACAGTCCCCATCACGCCGAGACACCATCATTCCGAAAACGGGCCTCACGGTTAGGATGTTACCACCCTGGCAGACACTCCGGAGAAGAGAAGGAGGGGGCCCTGTGCCTAGGAGTCTGTAACAGAACTGGGATATGCCAAGTCCTGCCCTATGCCTGGGCCACAGGGAGCTGGATTCAGGGAGCTCACTGTACCAACCAAGACTCCAAGAGGCCTGAGGAGGAGCCTTGGCGCTAAACCCAGGTGGGCGAGGTTAGCGGGAGAGTGCCTGGTCACCCCCAGTCTGCTCAGAGGTCTTACCTCCCCGTGGTAGCAGAGCCGCACAAACCACTCCTTCGATTCCTGGTGCTGGTAGAGCTCCAAGGTCAGGTCAACAGCAAACGGGGGCCAGTTGTGGTCAAAGATCCCCAGGGCCATCAAGAGGGGTATGAGGGTCACATCGTGAGCAGCGTAGAGGTACAGCTTTCTGCAGGGAGGAAGCAGTTTCCACACTGCTTTACCTTAGAACTCTGGGGCCAGGGCCTTGCCTGCCTGCCTTGGGTAAGGCCTAACGTTTGCCTCAGAAACCAGGTGACAGCTGGAAATCAGCTGAACCTGCTTTAAAATACCTTTCAAGTGGATGGTAGGAAGAATCCTTATTCCCCACTCCTCATATTTTTATGAGCAGGGATCCTGACTGGAGTTAAGTCTCCTGGTCTCCACCCGTGCACTCGCAGGCTCCCTCGCTTGCTCCCTGCTTTGCTCCTCTCCTACAAGTTTAGAGGAAAGACCTCAGGATGGGTGGCTGAGGCCCTAGATCTCTTCTCTCTTTGGGACCTGCCTGCCTATGGCAAACCTTCTACTCCCAGCCATGTGATGAGCCTAGCAGGGCCCCTTGTCAGGGAAGCTTGTACTTTTGGGGGATTAAGTCCATTTCAAAGGAGAATTAATAAGCCTATTTGGCCCTCAACACATTCCCCAGATGGTTTTTGTTGGTAATAAAGGTGCCATTTATTCTGTTATCTGCCTGATCCCTGTCTCTGTCTCTTCAGACTTTATTTATTGACTCCCTATCCTAGGAGGCCAACATTGGCCCCATAGCATTCTACAGATTCAAGGTCAAGAGTGGCAAGGTGGCAAAAGCCAGCAAGAAATGTACTGTCACTGCAAGCACAGAGAAGGGCATTCACGTGATTTTCTATTACAAATTTTGGCCCAAAGTCCCTGAATGTTTCTGTTTCGCCTTACTGTCCCCTAACCTTCTCACACTCATCATGAGTTTCTCACTCGGTGCAATCTCTCTCAGTCAAGGAGGCAGCCTACTACAGTGCTTCTCCAACAGTCAAGTGCACAGAAAGCACCCGGGGGTCTCGTTAAGCTGCAGATTCTGATTCAGTAGGTCAGGCTGGGCCTGAGATTCGAACAAGCTCCCAGGTGATGTGGAAGCTGTCTGTCTGCAGTCCACACTTTGAGTAGCAAGTGTCTAGAACACATAACATTCCAAATCCGTGGTTCCCAATCTGGAGTTCCAGGCTCTATGAAAGTGGGAGTGGAGGTTCGTGAGCTACTTTCAACACTTGAAAGCACCTACTGGATGTCTACACACTCAATGAAGCTGCTTAAACTAAACCATCTGATAAGCAATTATCTTTGTGTGGGGCTGTTATAATATCAAACCAGCGTCATATCATTAGCTGACACATGTTTAATTCGTAACTTATGGGAAGAATTTATAAATTCAGGAGTATTTTGCTTAAAATAAAAATTTTAAAACATGGTAGGAGGGATGCAGCAGGAAGAAGGTAAAGTTTCTGAATCTCTGAGGGGATTCATGGCCTCCTCGCCAGACACTTCTAGTCACTGGCCGCCTCATTCTTGCCTCCGTAACACTTAACACTTGGCCAGAGCCCCGCCCCCCCCCCCCCCCCCTCAGCCGCAAAGGAACTGTGCCAGGTACCTGATCTTGCCAGGTGGAGTGGCAGGGTCCACAGCTCTCAGCAGGTTGCTCTCCAGCATGTGGAGGAGAGGGCCTATTGCCATCTGAAGATTCTCCCTGTGGCAAGTGAACAATATGAAAGAACCATCTTAGGGGTGCTTCTGCCCCTAAGACCTCATGAGCCCAACCAGACAAAGCTGAGAAAACCACAAGTAACGCACGAGGGAAGGTGACAAGCAGGAAGGAGAAAAATGGAGTAGCTTCAAGTTTGAGGGTTCCCTGTGAACAAAGATTTCCAGTAACGAAAGTACCAGGACATAGACCTGGTATGAGTGCAACTGAGATGGGAGGGGTGGGTGGTGGGAGTGGGGAGCAGGAGAGTGGTGACCAGGATAAGTTATGAAGACCTGGGCTTTTAGAAATAAAAGAACAAAGCTGGGAAGGGCAGATTTCCAGAAGGTCCTGAGAAAACTGATCAGAAGGAAATATTACAATATCACAAACTCTGCTTCATATGTACCACTCCTCCTTTTTATGGAGTTGAGACCATAAGGACATTTTTAATTTATTACTCGATTTAACAGGAAGTACAAAGGTAGTGCCCCTATGACTGGCTCTGTGGCCCCACTATTTCCATTCTCATGTCTGTTACTCATGATGACAAGGTGGCTACTGCAACTCAAAGCCTGTGCTGCTCACATACTTACGGGATTTATGGGATGCAGTGAAGGCAGTACTCAGAGGAAAACTTATAGCTCTGACTCTCCTACATTAATAAAGAAGATCACAAATCAATAACCTAACTTCACACCTAAAAAACTAGAACAGGAAGAACAAACTATACCCAAAGTTAGAGGAAGAAAGGAAATAGTAAAGATCAGAGCAGAGATCAATGAACTAGAGGATAGGAAAACAATAGAGAAGCTCAACAAAACCAAAAGATGGTTTTTGAAAAGATCAATAAAATCAACAAAACTTTAGCCAGACTGACAAAGAAAAAGAGAGAGGACACAAATAACTAAAATCAGGAATGAATGTGGGGACATTACTTCTGATCTTACAGAAATAAAAAAGACTTATGAGGGTTCAATGAACAATGATGTGCTGCCAAATTAAAAATCAAAAATGAAATGGACTAATCCTAGAAACACACAAATTACCTACTCTGATACAAGAAGAAATAGAAAATCTCAAGAGACCAATAACAACTAAAAAGAATAAATCAATCCTCAAAAAACTCCCCAAAAAGAAAAGCCCAGGGCTTGACAGTTTCACTGCTAAATTCTATTAATACCAAACATTTAAAGAAGATTTAACAACAATCCTGCTCAAACTCTTCAAAAAAAAAAAAAAAAAAAAATACAAGAGGAGGGATTACTTACTAACTCATTCTAAGAAGCCAGATAAAGACAGGACAAAAAAAAAAAAAGCAAATTACAGACCAATATCCCTTATGAATAGGGGCAAAAATCCACAACAAAATACCAGCAAACTGAATTCAACAGTATCTTAAAAGGATTATTCACACACCATCATCACGTGGGATTTCTTCCAGGAATGCAAGGATGATTCAATATAAAAAGTCAGTCAGTATTATATACCACATTAACAGAATGAAGGGGAAAAAACACATGATCATCTCAACTGATACAGAAAAGTCATCTGACAAAATCCAACATCGTTTCATGATAAAAACACTCAGAAAACTAAGAGGAGAAGGGAACTTTCTCAACAAGATAAAGGGCATTTATGAAAAACCCACAGCAAATATCATACTCAATGTGCTCACTTCAGCAGCACAAATACTAAAATTGGAACAATACAGAGGAGATTAGCATGGCCCCTGAGCAAGGATGACATGCAAATTTGTGAAGCGTTCCATACTTGTTTTCAGAAAACTACAATGCATTGCTAAAAGAAATCAAAGAAGACCTAAATAAATGGAGGAACATTCCGTGTTCATGGATGGGGAAGATTAAATATCATTAAGATGTCAATCTATCCAAATTCATATACAATTCAATGCAATCCCAATAAAAATTCCAACAACCTTTTTTAAAGAAATGGAAAACCCAATTATCAAACTTACTTGGATCTCTTCCAGACTTTAAATCAGATTACCTAGCTATAGTGGTAAAAACAGCATGGTACTGGCATAAAGAGAGACATACAGACCAGAACTGAACTGATGGTTCAGAAACAGACCCTCATATCTATGGTCAAGCAATTTCTAACAAGGCTGTCAAACCACCCAGCTGTGTCAGAACAGTCTATTCAACAAATGTTGCTGGGAGAACTGGGTATCCATAGCCAAAAGAAAGAAAGAGGATCCCTACCTCACACTTTACACAAAAATTAACTCAAAATGGATCAAAGACTTAAATATAAAAGCAAGAACCATAAAACTCCTAGAAGAAAATGTAGGGAAACATCTTCAAGACCTGGTGGTAGGTGGTGGTTTCTTAAACCTTATACTAAAAGCATGAGCAACAAAAGAAAAAAATGGATAAATGGGACCTCCTCAAATTTAAACACATATGCTTCAAAGGACTTTGTCAAGAAGGTGAAAAGGTAGCCCACTCAATGGGAGAAAATATTTGAAAACCACATATCTGATAAGGGTTTGATTTCCATGCTATATAAAGAGGTCATACAACTCAAACAATAAAAGAGCAAGCAATCCAACTTAAAAATAGGCAAAAGACTTAAATAGGCATTTCTCCCAAGAGGAAATACAAATGGCGAAAAGCACATGAGAAAAATGTTCAAAGTCATTAGCTATTAGGGAAACACAGATCAAAACTACAATGAGATATCATTTCACACCTTACAAAATGGCTATTATTAATAATAATAATTAAAAAAAACGGGAAACACTCCCACCAACTATGAAGGAATGTTCCTATTTCTCCACATCCTCTCCAGCCCTTGTAGTTTTCTTTCTTTTTTTTTTTAACCGGGAGGTCCCGGGGATCGAACCCAGGTCCCTCCATATGGGAGACGGACGCCCAACCATTTGAGCCACATCCATCCCCCTTCTTTCTTTTTTATTCACTGTTGGTGGGAGTGTAAAATGGTGCAGCCTCTGTGGAATTCAGTTTGGCTATTCCTCAGGAAGCTAAATATAGAACTGTCGTATGATCTGGCAATCCCTCTACTAGGAATATATCCAGAAGAACTGAAAACAGTAATGCGAACAGACATTTGCACACTGATATTCACAGCAACATAATTCACAATTGCCAAAATATGGAAACAACCCAAGTGTCCATCAACCAATGAATGGATAAACAAAATGTGGTATATACATATGATGGAATACTATGCTGAAGTAAGAAATGAAATTGGGATACATATAATAACATGGATGAACCTTGAGGACATTACGCTAAGTGAAATAAGCCAGACATAAAAGGACAAATATTGGATGGTCACTAATGTGAACTGAATATGAAGAATAAACACATAGAGTTAAAACCTCGACTATAGATAGGATGAGGACTGAGAAGAGGTAATGATACTTAATGGATGTAGAATTTTCAATTAGCTTGACTGTAAAAGTATGGTAATGGATAGAGTTGGTGGTAACACATTATACTGAGTATAACTAACAGCCATAAATGGGATTGTGGCTGAAAGGGGTAGTCTAAGGACATAAATGCCAATTGAAAGAAAGGTAGAAAATAATCTAGGGACTGATTAACATAGTGAACCTGGAAGTGGATGAGGATTGTGGTTAATTTCACAAGTACAAGAATGTTCATCTATGGACTAGAACAAATGTACGGCACTAATACAAGGTGGTAAGAATATAGTGATGCATGGGAAAAATACAATTAATTTAATTTATGGATTATAGTTAACAGAAATATTGTAATATCCTTACATCAATGTCAAAGAAGGTTCTATACCAACGCTAAGAGTCAATAAGAGGATTTTTTCTTTTGGACTAAGGAAAACATTCAAAGGTTTACCAGGGTGATGGCTGTACAACTCTGTGATGAGAGTGAAGCCACTGAGTATACAGTTTGGGTAGAATGTACAAGGCATGGGACTGTATAACACAGTGAACCATGTGGCGGAAGATGGACTGTAGCTAACAGTACTAGTATGAGAGTGTGCTCTCATGAACTATAACAAATGTACAATACTAATACATGGTGCTAATAATAGGGGGTGTATGGAAAAATACACCAAGTGTACACTATAGACCATAGTCAGTGGAAATAGTCTGATTATGTTCTTTCATAATCTGTGGGAATTCAGCACATTAATCATGATTGTTTTGTAAGCTCACTTCTCAAATAAATAAATAAATAAATAAATAAAATCATACTCAATGATGAAAGATGGAAAGCTTCTTCCCCTAAGATCAGTAACAAGACAAGGATGCCCACTGTCACCACTGTTATTCAGCATGCACTGGTATTTCTAGCCAGAGCAATTGGGCAAGAGAAAGAAATAAAAGGCATCCAACTTGGAAAGGAAGACATAAAATTATCCCTATTCATAGATGACATGATCCTATAAATAGAAAATCCCAAAGAATCCACAAGAAGGCTACTAGAATAAACTAGAATAAACTGCAAAGTTGGAGGATACAAGGTAAACACGCACAAGTCAACTGGGTTTTTTGTTTTGTTTTGTTTTTAAAAGGAGGTACCAAGGATTGAACCCAGGACCTCGTACATGCAAAGCAGGCACTCAACCACTGAGGTACACCCACTCCATTCAACTGGGTTTTTATATACCAGTAATGAACTATCTGAGAGGGAAAGCAGAAAACAATTCCATTTATGATAGCAAATAAAGGAATAAAATACTAGGAATAAATTTAACCAAGGAAGTGAAAGACTTGTACACTGAAAACTATAAAACATTGCTGAAAGAAATTAAAGAAAACCTAAATAAATGGAAAGATATCCCACATTCATGGATTGGAAGACTTAATACTGTCAACACTGCCTAAAGTGATCTACAAATGCAATGCAATTCTTATCAAAATTCCAGCAGCCTTTTTTGCAGAAATGGAAAAGCTGACCCTCAAATTCATATAGAATTGCAAGGGGCTCCAAATAGCCAAACCAATCTTGAAACAGAAGAACAAAATTAGAGGACTCACACTTCCTGTAACAGTTGGGAATTTGATGTAATTACGAATTCCAAAAATATAATTGGATCATGCTTGTAAACTGATTTGTTAATCTGGGCATGATTAGGTTAGGATTAGGGCATTGAGCCCCACCCCTTGGTGGGTGGGGAATCAAATATAAAAGGCAAGGCAAAGGACAGCTGAAGCAGTCTTTTGAGAAGCAGTTTTAATGTTGGAAAGAAGGCCCCAGGAGAAGAGAAGCAAGCCGTTCGCCTGATCATCTACAGCTAACCTTGTGAAGAAAATAGGAGCTAAGCCCGGAGAGAAACACAGCCCCGGGAAGAGAGGAACCCCAGAAGCCTGAACCCAGGCAAACGCCAACAGCTGTCTTGCTCTAACACGTGGCAATGGACTTTGGTGAGAAGAAACTTAACGCTTTATGGCCTGGTATCTGTGGACTTCTATCCCAAATAAATACCCTTTATAAAGACCAACCCATTTTTGGTATTTTACATTAGCACCCCTTTGGCTGACTAATACACTTCCCATTTCAAAACTTACTACAAAGCTATAGTAATTAAAAGAGTATGGTACTGGCATAAGGATAGGCATATCAACCAATGGAATAGAATTGTGAATTCAGAGGTAAATCCACACATCTACGGACAATTGAGTTTTGACAAGACTGCCAAGTCCACTTGATTGGGACAAAACAGTCTCTTCAACAAATGGTTCTGAGAAAACTGGAAATCCACATGCAAATGAATGAATGTAGACCCTACCTCTCACCATATACCCAAATTAATTAAAAATGCATCAACGACCTAAATATAAGAGCTAATACCATAAAACTCTTTCAAGAAAACATAGGGAAATATCTTCAAGACCTTGTAGTAGACAATGGATTTTTAGATTATATACCAAAAGCATAAGCAAAAAAAAGAAAAAAGAGACAAAATGGACTTCATCAAAATTAGAAACTTTTGTGCATCAAAGGACATTATCGAGATAGTGAAAAGACAATTTACAGAACGAAAAAAACACCTGGAAACCATATATCTGTTAAAGAGTTTAATATCCAAAATCTATAAGGAATTCCTACAACTCAACAACAAAAAGACAAACAATCCAATTAAAAAATGGGCCAAGGATTTGACTATACATTTCTCCACAGAAGATTTTCAAAGGGCCAATAAATATAAGAAAAGATGCTCAACATTATTTATCCATTAAAGACAATCAAATTAAAACTATAATGTGATATTTCATATACACTAGGATGGCAATAATATAAAAATCTGAAAATAGAAAGTGTTGGAGAGGATGTAGAAAAATAGGAACCCTTGTACGTTGTTAGTGGGAATGTAAAATGGTGCAGCTGCTGTGAAAGAGAGTTTGTGGGTTCCACAGAGTGTTAAACATAGAATTATCATAGCACTCAGCAATTACACTCCTAGATATATATACAAAACAATTAAAAGCAGAACTCAGACAGGTATTTGTATACCAAAGTTCATCACAGCATTATTCACCATAGTCAGATGGTGGCAGCAACCCAAACATCCATCACAGACGAATGGTATATCCCTACCATGGAATATTACTCAGCTATAAAAATAAGTGAAGTGCTGGCACATGCTACAACGTGGATGAACCCTGAAGAGAACATGTTGAGTGAAATAAGCCAGACACAAAAGGACAAATACTGTATGATTTCTTTTTTATGAAATACTTAAAATAAGCAAATTCATAGAATCAGAAAGCAGAATAGTGGTTACCAGGGACAGGGGAAGAGGGGGAGGGGGAATTATTACTAAAGGAGTATGAGTTTTGGTTTGGGATGATGAAAATAGCATGGAAATAGAGAGTGGTGAAAGTTACACAGTATTGTCAATGCATTTCAAGCCAAAGAACTGTCAACTTAACATGATAAAAATGATTTTTCTGTTATGTCTGTTTTACCACAATTAAAAATAAATTTAAAAAATGAAAAAGTACGTGTTGCTCTCACAGTAGTAAACGAATCAGGAAGATGTCTCTTTTTATCAAAGAGACTAAACCTTCCCCACAATCCTCAGATCTGTCCCTAACCCAGTCGCTGACAAAAGGGAATGGAGTTGGTTGCCACCATTGGCTCAGACCATCGTTATTCACGGTGACTAGGTAAATTGCCGCCTTTAAGAATCAAAGGATGTGGGAGCAATGGATGAGGAGGAGGCAACCAATGTCATTTGGGATACATTCTTTCCAGAAGAGTGTGTGCAGGCCAAGCGGAGTTGCACTGCATTGTGAGGCTATAACCGTCTGTCCTTGAAGAAACAACAGTTTTATGAAACCAGGACTAAGTGGAATGCAAAGGAGAGTGGATCAGGTTCTGTTTTAAATGCTTTACACCGAGAGAAATCAAACTATGACCATGGGCCAAATCCAGCCTGCCTGGCGGTTTTTATAAATAAAGTTTTATTGGAATGCAGGCATGCCCATTTGTTGGCACATTGTCTACGGTTGCTCTATTGCTACAAGAGCAGAGATGAGTAACTGTGAGAGACTGCATGGCCCTCAGAGTTTAAGATATTCATTAAATGTGTGCATGTGTGTTGGGAGGGTGGGCAGTGGGTGACAACTCAGGACTGGAGGGGCCACGTAGTGAACAGAGGAGGGAAGCTGGCAAGTCACAGGCACAAGCCAAGTGGCTTGGGCAGACAGAGCCTCCTGGATGCCCAAGGCTAGTGTGCACCAGGGGCACGCTGACTCTCAGTGGGAGGAAAGCATCAGAGCCTCTTATCCTTATGCAACAGACCATGCAAATTCTTACTTTTTCCTCCTACTCAGAGTGCAACTCTGAGTACAAGCTGAATGCTCTCAATAGATCTGAGAGAAAGGTGTCGTTTGAAATTTAGTAAGAGAAACTTCCTTCCGGTGATCAAAAAACAGGCCTTCTAAAACCAGAGCCCCAGGTAGCAGTGATATAGAGAAAACATGGGATCTGTAGTCAGAGCATCTGGGGCCAAGCCCTGCCTCTGCCACTTGCTAGCTGAGCCTTGGCAAGGTAACCAGTGTCTCTCAGCCCCAGTTTCTTTGTCTTCGAGCCAAGGATAACAATACCTACCTCACGGTAAGAATCTGAAAATGATGTGTAAATTGTAACATGATGAATGAAGGTAGCAATAATTATTCTTCCTTCAGCTCCCCTCTTTGAAACTTAAAAGCAAAAGGAAAAAGTCAGTGACTAAGAGAAACTCAGTATGACGGTGGTGCCCTGTTCTGCAGAACAGTGAGTGGAAGCCCTCGGTCACCGGGCCCAGCTGCAGAAGCGCCAGGCCGCCCGATCGGGAGGCCAGCAGAATGATTCGCTTCAGGCTTCACGCACAGAGGGGCCAGCTGGCAGCTGTGGGCAGGCCTCTGCCCCACGCCCTTGGACACCTGACCAGGTGTGGCTTTCAGCCCTAGCTAAAGAGACCCCTCACCTGTCTTCCCTTTGCATGATGTACAAGGCCGTGTCCACAGCTCTCTGCTCAATCATCCGCACAAATCTCTTCAGCGTGGGGCAGCTTGGGAGGCTATGCACCTGAAAGGCCATGGTACAGCGTGAAAAAGAAATGCTTCTCACCAACTGAGCCTGGCAGCTGGCCAGCTTCCAAGGAGCCGGCGGGGACCTGTCTTGCCCTGGGGAAGGCCTTAACACTCAAAAAGCCATGTCTCCAAGGCCCTTCTAAAGCAATTCCTAGAGATCTGAAAGCCCAGGAAAAAAAATGTTTTCCCCTCCCTTTCTGATGGCTCCCCAGCCACGACAAAACGGAGAACACTTACATTTTTTAAACTTAAAAAAAAAAAAAACATCATAAATATGAATAAAATACAAAGCAAGGTCTTCAAGGTATTCTACTTGGAGAAAAAAAATTTCTACTTGGCCTTCGTTTTCCCTAAAATGATTTCTGAAAAGTATGCCACACAAACACTTCAAATAAACTCTTGCCTTATCATCTTAAACCTACAAGAGGTTTATCCTTTACACCTAAGCACAAGGTGCATTTCTACCCTCAGGGCAACTGCCGTTTTCACAGAGAAGGAAGGGGGATGCGGGCTATATTACTGCTGAGTGTCTGACTCTTTGATCTAGAAAAGTATCTGCCATTGTGCGTTCTTCACTATTTATTACAAAAGAGAAAGATTCATGGCTAAGTTTGGGGAAAACAGACTTAAAAACAAGATGAACCAGGTCTCTTTACTAAAGGTGCCTCCAATTTTTTAATATGTTGATGTGCATATAGACTCTCTAAAAAATGATCCAATAAGAAGGGATTTCAACATTTTAAAAAGATGGCAGTGCCTCCCGACCCAGTGCCCATGCCACACACCAGTCCAGGACACACACACTCACCTCAAGGGAGCAGGTATTCTGGGAAACGTACCTCAAGAAACACTGGTCTACGGTTAAGTGTCTGGGCTCCTGACCAGGGGAGGAGTCCTCGATTATTCCCTGTCCCTCCTGAACTGCTCTCGAGCCCTCAGTCCCCAGACCCAGTCCATCTGCGAGGCCTCAACCCACTTCTCTGGGTTCTAACTCAGAGGCCAGCCATCCAGGTGCTGCCCCAGGCCACTCCCAGCCCCGGCCCAGAGAGGGCAGTCATCCCACCTGCTCAGCAGCCACGTTGTCCAGGAGGATGAAGAAATCCACCCCGTCGCTGCTGTCAAAGCCCAGCCCTTCCTTCACCTCTTTCAAGTCCTCTGAGATTCCTGGCTGCAAAGAGGCAGCCTGCCTCCGGCCTCTGCCAAAAAATGAGAAGGAATCCTTTACATTGTGTGGTGCGTAACGGTTTATAAAAGTGTGCTTCATTCAACATCTGGGCTCTCATTTAATCCTCACAAAGACCCACTGGGGTGAGCTGCTTTTATTTCCATTTTACAGACGAGTAAACCGAGACTACACAAAGCTAAGTGACTTGTAAAAGTTAAGTTAGCAAGTACCAGGGCTAAAATCAAAGCCTGGGTTTTTCAAATCCCATTCTAGCATTTTTTTTTTTGCCTATTATACCATAAATGATGCAAAAATGGCTCATGTCAGTCTGAAAACAGCTTTCCCTTTCTTCTGTGGAATACATACTTTACAGTGTTAGTGCAGCCCAGAAAGAAATACCTAAAAACTAATAAGTGCCATCAGCAGTTATCCTACAATCTATCCTACAAAGCAGTGTGCTGCTCAGAGAAGGGAAACTGGTGGCTTCTACTTGCACATCTGGTTTTGCAGCCTCACGACTGGCGCAGCCATCTTTCATCCAACCTGTCAGCTTCCTCGCCTGCCCGGCCTGACAGCCCAGGGTTGCTGGGAGGATAATGGTCTGCCAAGGGCAAAGCCTCGCTCACGGCTGCAGAAGGCAGCATGTGCTCTGTACCTGCACTGTGAGCAAGAGCATCTTCACTGCCTGGACAACACATGGCAGACCCTGAGGGTAATCTAGTCCCTCCCAGCTCTCATCTAACAGCGGGCAGGTCCTCGGTGCAGGCAGCAAAGGCGGTAAAAGGCTGTCCCCCCACTGGGAGTGAGAACTCAGAGGCAGTTACCTGGTTCTTTGCCTCAGGCTCCAGCAATTTTGGTAGTTGGGGTATAAGACCTCAGTGCTTGCTTCATCAGTGTGGATGACGACGGGTCCTGGAAGGACGGTGGGAAGCACAGGCATAAAGAGGCTTCTGCTCGGTTCTTCCCAGCATTGCCATCTCCTTCTCTGTCTAGAGAGAGAGAGCTGCTCCCGGAGGCAGATCATCAAGGCTACATTCTCAGGACAGGTGAAATGCCTTCAGTATGCCCTGCCCCTGCCAACAGGAGCTCTACTGTGGCCTGAGCAGTGGAGAAAGCAAGGAGCAGCCTCCTTCTGTCCGGCACAACCCGGGCCCCACTCCCCCACTGGGCCACATGTAGAAGCAAATAAGAACTGCCCTGGATCAGACTGGCACTTTCCCGCCACATACCAACAGGTAGCCCAGAAAATCCCAACCACAAGGCATTACCAGTACTTGGGCATTCTAATGAAAATTGAGTCATTCTTAACTTTATTATAACTAGTTTCTTTTTTTGCTCCCCAAAGACCAATATGGTAACTCATTACATGAAAAACTGAGAAGGGTGATAACAAGGCTGCAATACCTCTAAATCCTCTCAGACCCCATGGCCTCACCCAAATGGAAAGCCAGGCTTCTAGATGAACTGCCAGGAACCAGAAGCTGCCATCTTACAGAAGCTCCGTGCTGCTCAGGGGTCACAGCACCTTTCCATTGATGTCCAAGAAGGAGTTCTGACACCTTCCCATGCTTTCCTTTGTACCAGAGATGGCAATGGCCTGTGACAGTTTCCCTGTAGGCCCCCACCTTTCCACACTACTCAAGCCTGACCTTCTCTGATGGCAAAAGAAATTGCTCCCATCAATAGCTCTTTGCAATTCACAGAGGTCAATCCACAGAGTGATTCAGGGAATCTAAGCCCCAAATAACTATATTCCCAAACAAATCTTTGATAGTTAAAAGCTTAGGACTTTCAAAGTAGCCTAGGGTAACTTCATTTGAATAACAGGATTCCGACACACTTCATTGGTCTGGACAGAAGAAAGAAACCAGACTGGAAGTCATAAGACCTGCAGTTTCATCCTGAGTCTACAACTAACCAGCAGGGTGGCCTTGCAGAGTCACTTCCCGTCTCTGGGGCTCAAACTGCTCATCTGTCAATCAAAGGGGTTGGGCTATATCAGCCATTTTCAACTGTTTTGAAAGTAGTGGGGACCCCACCACCACTATTATAAAAAGTAATAAAAGAAAAGGTGCTGGTGGCTGCAAGGTAGGGGTCCAAAGCGTATTCTCCTGGCATGCCCCAGCCCCTCCTTTCCTGCAGCTCCTGAGACCTCTCTGAAGAATCCTGGGGCTCTGCAGGACGCGTTGTGACAAGCACAGGGCAATGATGACCGGTCCTCTCATGACATACTCATTTCTCCAAGAAGCAGGAGAGCACAGAGGGAAAGAACGTGGACTCTGAAACCAGACTGTCACCACTTACCAGTTGTGACCCTGGGCAAGTCATTTCATCTCTGTGCCTTCGTACTCTAGTCTCTAAAATAATGGCAATGGTACCTACTTCGTAGGGTTCTTATAAGAATTAAACAAGTTAATATAGGCAAAGCTCTTAGAACAATGCCTGGTACATAGTGAGCCTTTATTTACTAGAATAACAGTAACTATGATGTAAACTTCTAAAAATATAGTAATTTCCCTCTGCCTGGAGTCTGATATTGGACCTAGACCCTACAGTTTATGATAGATACGGCACATACTAGCCACTCAATATACGATGAACGAATGACCGGCCGGGGGGAGGCAGACCAACAACCTCCAGCTTCCCCTAGAGTCTGATTCTTTGAAGCTTACACATTACTACCTGGGATTTCTCTAGGATTTTTACTCCTGAAGCAACATCCCAAAGCAGCACCACTTCCATTAATGGTGACACCTTCTGGGGGTTCCGTGGTCTAGTCAAGTCCTTGATACTAGGTAAGGCATGGAAGTAGTTGTGACAGAAGTCAAACTGGGGTCCCAGGACCTAAGCCCAGGGCAGACAGCTGCCTCCCAGGCAGCCACATCAGAGGCTGGTGATGACACTACTTCCTTCCCTGCTAGGAACCTGGGGCATCCTCAGCCTGAGCACTGCCTGTGGATCAGGCTGCCACCAAGGCAGATCCTTGCTATTCATTCACACTTCTGGTGTATCTGAGAAGAGGACATCTGCCTTTTAGAATATGAGCAAGTCAAGAGCTTTCAGAAAGTGAGGCATTGTGGATTACTCCGAAGTTAAGGGGTTCCCAAGGAATAAGGGACAACCCATTCTGTTTGCTTTATGTTTCCCAGATACATGCTGTTTGTGTTTAGCCTCCAAGTTCAGCCAGAATTGGCCGTGGCAACCAATCCAGCTGGGGGTAAGGCCTGCCTCCTTTAGCCTAGAGGTTCTATTATCTTATATACATGTTTTTCAAGTCTGATGGAAGTTTTATATCTATTTGAAATATTGTTGAAGAAGCTCAACAAAATAACAAGAACCTTTGCCTTATGGCACCATTTTAGTATTCTAATACTAGTGAGGTCATGCTGATCTGAAACTCAGACCACCAGTTAAACGTAAATTTGAATCAATTACTAATGACAAAGTGCAGCTTCATTTGATAGCCAAAGACCTTCACTACATGGGATTCATGAGGGAAAATTAAAAATGCGGTCCTTGGTGGTGAAAAGGTCAGGAACCAGTGAGTATGGTCATTCATTGGCTGAATATATCAAAATGCACACTCAACAGACTTTCTCAAGCAGGAAAGGCTAAATGGAATACGGTTAATACCATCTGGATCATGCTGTGGATTATCACCAAGACCAGAGCTGCAGCAACAGGCTTGGCTCCCAGCTATGTCTCCCTCCTGTCTTTCTTTCTCCTCAGTAGTGTCTCACCTACACAAAAAGCTCCCTACGTTGTTCACAAGACCTGATTGGGGCTGCTTTGCGCAGCTTGTGTAGAAGGTTGACGGCAATCAGGAGCCGGGAGCACATCGGAGCAGCTGACGCACTGCTGCTGTGGGGTCAGCTGGCGAGGGCAGCGCCAGGCCAGCCAGGAGAGGGCCCACTAGAATAGGCCTACGTGGTCGCCACATGTGCAAGGAACAGGCACCAAGAAAGGGCAGGGGCGGGGTGGGTTCTTTCCAAGGGGAAGGGGCTGGGTTTTAGACCCCAAACTCAAACCTTCTTTCTGACGTTGGAAAAGCCCAGCCAGCAAACACCGGGTAGATTCCAGATTCCGAAAAATGTTAGTGGAACGAACACTGGAAGAAAATAAAAAGGTAGAGACACTCACAAAAGGGAAATGTAATTATCTGCACTCTACCTTATTCCACAGAGCAGCTGGGACACTTTCAAGTCTGCAAATAAGCCTTGATCCCTCTGTGGGATGGACGCTCCCAAGGAAACTCCTCAAGGCTAATGAGTGTGACCTCCAGTGACTACCTGCTCAAAGGGTCCTGCTACCTAGGGATAACTGGAGTGTGACAACCCCAAGTTATCCCCTAAACTACCTCAGCTGAGAGTGGGACCCACCTGGGGGTCAAGACAGGTTCCCTCATGCCATACTCAAGACCTTAAACTGGTAACATCCCTCTCTCAAGTGACTCACAAGACCTCCAGCGGGTTGAAGACTGGTGACAGAAAGGGGATGTCCTCCACATAGCTCTTCCTCAGCCTCTCTCCCAGGGCAAACATCTGCTGCATGCCCACTTTGGTCAGCTGCCCAGCACACATGCCCCCCTGAGGTGGGGGAGAAAGAGGGGAGAGGAACGAAAACACCTGACAACCTGCCAAATCCCGCCCAGTGGAAACCGCAGAAGCTTCACAGGGGCTCCCCAGAGCAGGGAAGCAATGCTCACCTTCAGTGTGGTCTCACGGTATTCAGAGTTGAAAGGAGAATTTGGTTTGGGGCCACCAGAGAGACTGGTGACTGTGTAATCAAACTGCGTTTGGGGCGGGACCTCTAACAGCCGGGGGTTCCACTCTACCTGTTGTGACCACAAAAAAACAACACGTTGTTAGGAAACATTCTTGAACTTGAGCAGCACTCAGATGCCTAGCTAGTATCACTCCATCACTAGACCTGCGACCTTCCCATAGGAGGGAAGGGAAGAAACTTGAACTCTGGCTCCGAATAAGAGAAGACAAGACTGCTCTACTATTCCGGGTGCCTTTAGCCCAGGTTCTGTTACTGCCGCACTAGCGCTCACGGGTCAGGGGCTGCTGTGGCACTGAGCGCCCCCCGAAGGCTGCCTGGCGCCCGGACACTTGGTGAACGGGTGAATGCAGTGTGTTCTCAGTGGCCACGTGCTGGTGAGGAGAATTCCCAAGGAATCAGCCCCTAGGTTTCCATGGTTCCCCCTTGAAACTCTACTTAATGCCCCAGGTGACGACCACATATTCCCCTCCCTTCATCCAGCATCCAACAAGGAGCTGCCCTCTGAGGAGCCTCTGCTTCTGCACCATCCTCCTTTACTGCGTGCAGGCTGACTCCTGTCCCAGCTCAACTGCGACGGCTCTCCACATGGCAAGGCGCCGCAGGTTGCAGCGCGGGACGGCCCAGAACACTTACACGCAGTACGTCGGATGCAATGACTGCAATGCTAAAAGCAAAAGTCTTTTTTTTCTGTCCCCACATTCCAGCGCTCTCTCAATGCCACTTCAATGCCCCTGGGCTCCAAAATTCAAGCCTCGAGCTCTGCCCACTGCGCCCCTGTCCCCACCCCTGCACCGAGCCCTGCTGACCACTGCTTGGAACAGTCAGCCCCATCTTAGAGTCAGAACTATAAATCCTCATCACCTCCAGCACAGCCCCGCGGCCCCCTCCACCACCCCCACGACCCCCACACGCCTCACCGCCTCACCTGTCCTGCTAAGCCTCTCCTATTATGTCAGCAGCATTTCCTACTGTTCAGAGGCAAACATCCAGCCCTCAAAGACTGCCACACCTTGCCCAGCCCGTGGGCCCACGAGTGCTGCCACGATGCCTCGCTCCTCCCGCCCCAGACCAGACCCTGCTCACTCCATACATGTTAGTGGGAGGAAGGAGAGAAAAGAAAAAGGCGTCCTCCTTCAGCTTGCTTCCCTAGCCTGGAGGGACTCCTGTTCCCACCTGTCCATCCAACTTCTCTCCAACATTCAGCGGTAGCTCAGGTCTTACTTCCCCGCCACGCACTACGCCTGTCTTCTTACCTCAATTCCCACAGTGCTTACTGCAGTCAAAGAATAGTAGTTAACTCAATTTCCTGCTGCCTCTTTTTTCTGTTTTGTTTTCAACCTCAGATTTGAAAACCTAAGTCACATGTCATTGTATTTATCTTCATCCCTCCCAGCAGTATCTGGGAGAGTGCCATGGGGAAGCCCCAGTCTCTCTTCCCACGGAGGAAGCCCTCCATCCTTCCAAAAGGCATCGTCTCGGTCCCACCTGCACCCAGTCTCCAACATCTGAGCCTCCTCCTCACTGCCGTGGTGCCAACTGCCATCAAAAGACCAGGTTCAGGGCAGAGGCTCTTCCTACTGTCTTTTAATCACTGTTCCTTCTTTTACGGTTCTGATCCCACTGCTCTGTGTAAAATCCTTCAAGGGCTCACAGGGGCAAGGATGATCCCTGCCTGCCTTCCCTGCAAGCCCCCCACCTCGGGCCCCTCAGTCCCTCTTCTCAACCCTGCAGACTTACTTTCTAGCCATATGACTGTTTCCCATGGCACCATCCTCACACCTCCTGGCCTTTGAACATCATGTTTCTTATGCTTGGAATTTTCTTTTTCATCTAGAAAGACTCCTGCTCATTCCACAAGACTCAGCCTAAATGTTCTGGAAGGCCTGACCACAGCCCTGTGCTCTCATGGCAATCTCAGTGGCTCTCTTCTGTAGCCTAAACTAAAACTGTTAGAAGAGCCCCTTTACTGGCTGTCCTGCCCAGGACCGAACTTCCTGAGAACAGCATCTGGGGCATCTTTTAACCTCTGTGTTCTGGAGGCCCAACGGAGGACCTGGCACACAGCAGGTACAATTAATAGCTCCAACCATTTCCCAGTTCCTGTGGGAGATACAAAGACTGCGATAACATGCCCCTGCCTTTTCTGGGTTTCAGGTTAGTAGAGAAAGCAAGCTATGAATGTAAACTGTAAAAGTACTATAATAAAACCTGGCATGTGCTGCAAGAATCCAGATGAAGGCCATAGTAGTTCAAAGGCAAGACAGAGCTCCTCTTTTGGCTGGGGATTCAGGAAACGTTTCGTGGAAGGAACAGCATTAGAAATGAATTGGATTAAACAAGCAGAGATCTGGACTTGAGGGTAAGTGGGAGGTAAGAAGAGATGGGTGGTGCTCCAAATTGCATGAACAGCCTGAAAGCTCGAGCAAAGCAGATAGAGAAGACTGTACAGGAAGAAGCAGCATAGGTTGTCTCAACCTGGGGGTGGCTTTCCAACTTTTTAGTTAACAAGTACCATGGAAGTTTTAGATTTGTGTATTTAATGGAAAAACTGGAGCTTCTCTAGTTGAAGTAGAAGTGGGAACCCAGAGGCCCAGTCACTCAGCTTTCCCCTAGCCCACGAGCTCCAAAAAATAGTTTGAAAAGGCACCAGTATGGATCACAACTGGAATGGGAAAACCAGATGCAGGAAGGTCAATTTTAAGATGTCTTCGATAGTCTAGCACCTAAGGCCTCATCTAAAGCAGTGGGAATAGAAGGGGTGGATGCAAAACATTCGAGTCAGACTTGGCAAGTGAGTAGATAAAGCTTTACGTAGAGGCTGTGTTGGCAGGAAGAATAAAGAAAAAAAATTTATTCTGATTTTGAACCTGGGTGCTAAGGGGACAAGGGTCGACCTCGAGGACAACTAAGCCTGACAGAAGAAGAGTTGGGAAGTGGAGTTCAGCTTGGGGCATTTTAGGTCTGAGGTACCTCCCCTGTGTTCCCAGGGCTCCCAGTACATTCTCCTAACTGAGATCTGTTTTGTCTCTCCCCTTCACCACACTGTAAACTCTTTTAGGGCCGAGACAGAAGTATCCCTCTTTTTTTTTTTTTTTTTTTTTTTTAAGATTTTATTTATTTATTCATTTATCCCCCCCTTGCTGCTTGTGCTCGCTGGGTCAGCTAACCACCCCGTGCAGGCAGGCTTGCCTTCACCAGGAGGCCCCGGGAAACGAACCCGGGGCCTCCCATATGGTAAACGGGAGCCCCACTGATTGAGCCACAGCCGCTTCCCCAGAAGTATCCCTCTTTTTAAGCCCAGTGCCCAGCACAGGGCCTGACAACAGGTCCACAGGGCCCAGTCAGCCTCACTAAGCCATCTCCTGCGGGCAGGCACATTCACCACTGCAGGAGCTTTTCCTCTCTTCCCGGGAGACCATGCCTGCAGGTCCAGGCCATGACTCTTATGCCTAAAGGACAAGATGTCAGGTTTTCAAGAATGGCTGATCTATCCAGTAGTTTCCCAGGTGGTGTCCACCCCACAGACACACCCTCATTCTCATTTCTACTCTTCAGCTTCCAAGTTAGTGGCAAAGACTAACTTTCTAATTTTACTTATTTATACGCCATCTTTAAGATCTAAGATAGATTACAGCAATACCTAAAATATAAAAAGACAACCAACTCAACACAGATGAAGAAGACAAAAGCAAACAAGTAGAGGGACAAAAAATGGACGCAGTAACAAGGTTACCAAAAAATGCACACCATGGATATCCTCATCTTTAATAGGTGAGCCACAGATTTGGCATTAAGCTTCCTGGCTTTTATGTAAAAGGGGAAACTTGATCAGCTCTACAAGTTTACAGATGAGAGCAAGTCAACTGTTTAGGAGAAGCACACCTTCTCTAATGCTAACAGACAGATTTCTCCCATGGGTCCTCATAAAGAGGACAGAGCAATATAATGGACATCTTTTCAGAAGTCACAGCGGTGAGTTCTGTGGGACCGGTTCTCCACAATACAGAATGACAGTATCTCACCAAAGCCCATTTCAAAGAAGGCAGTTCTACTCTGGGATCCATACACTATGTCCCAGATTAAAGGAAAAAAAAAAAAAATCTACATGAAAGTAAACAAAACCTCCCAGGCTGTAGATCTTAGACTAAAGCAACAGTTTTAATCCTTGGGAAATTTCTTAAAAGTTATCAATGTCTGACACCCATCCTGGACTTCTCACATCAGAATCTCTTAGGATGGGGACTCAATTTTTAAAAAGCTATCCAGTCCAGAGAATTCTAAAGTTTCACCGAAGAAGCTTTGACAAAATCTAGATGCTCAGACCACAGCCTTCTGGGAGCAGGACCCAGGTATCAGTATTTTTTTAAAGTTCCCCAATTAAGTCCAATGTCCAGCCAAGGTTAAGAACCACCAATCCAGAGGAATGGCTGGACTGACAGGCATACCCTCCATGTAATGATTCCTGAATAATGCTTCTCTTGGCTGAGCTTTGGATAAGGATTAAGCAGTAATAAGACTGACATGATGCTGCCCAGCTTATCAAATAAATATAGACCCAAATGTTTTGTCAAATAAATATAGACCCAAATGTTTTAAATAATGGTGGAGCTGGGGCAGGTTGGACTTCATGAAAATTTAAGAACCTGCCTGGGTTGGGGCCATCTTGTCTGGCAGGCAGCTGAGGGAAAACCTGAAAGCAGGGGCAAATTTATCCTTCAAAAGATTATGCTTGGATCCACTTAAATGATCAGGAAAAAATGGCCAATCAAGTTCCAGAGTTTTATTTCCAATGCACAGACACAAAACATTTAGCAAGAAAACATTTTAAGACAGGTTAAGCCAACAGTCATCCAAGCCATAAGAAAATTCAATAAACATCTAGTTTTAAGCAATGCTACTTTCTGAGGATTTATGAGATAACTGAATGAAGTGACTTGTCACTTCTATAAACCAGGCAGCAGTCAGGAAACATCTGCTAAAGGCAATTTTAGTTTCAGAATTGTTACCAGGTAGTCCCTTCTGACTATAATTAATCTTCAAAAGAAAACCTGAGCGAGATTATCTATAAACAAATTATAGGAGCCTGATGACATTCATTCATAGCCTCAATTGAAGGAGCATTGGTTCCACCCCTGGATTTTATGCAAAAGCCTTTATGGGAGATAACCGAAGATGTTTAGAGCTCTGCCTAACCTGTGGAGGATGACAGCAGCCAGGAGAGGTACAGTGTCTTCCCTAATTTCAAAGCAAGGCCATGGATGGACTCAGAGGATCGTGTTTCATGACTGCACTGGCAGGAGATAAATGAAGCTGGCATTCTACCTAAGCTAAAACTGCTGCTTCCAACAGAACAGCAGAGGACAGCCATCACACCCACAGGCTTGGGAGAAGCCCTAAAAGAATCTAAATCTTTTTCCAGGCCCTTCCTGGGGCACATGTACTGTACCGGTGGCCCAGGCCTGGACACTGACTTTTATTCTCCACTACAACTCATAACTTTGTCCTTAACATGAGTCTTCTCTTCCTATTATTTTCCAGCCTTTCTCTAACAAGAATAAGTGAAGAAAAATGGGAGGGGAACGGACAAGAGATGGGCTGTGTGAACACAAAAATATAAGGAAAATTTAGTGACCTAATATAAAAAGGTAATGGAAGAGGTGTGAGGGGAACCAGAAGAAAGTGCAGGCCCAGAACCAAGGAAGGGTTTTAAAAATATCCTGGACTTTGGAAAATATTCTTACATCAAGAAGCAGAGAGGACAGACATGGCGACATAAGACACCCCAAAAAAACTCCCCAGAGATTAAGCGAATCTAAGGACAAATTTCACTTGTATAGAACTGTGGAGGATGGTAGAGACTGGAGAAGGACTCCCCAAGCGCCGGATCAAAGGAAGAGGAAAATATCAGGTGGGAAACTTCCCTCCAGGACCAGCTGGTCCTCTTCCCTTCCCCCGCACTAGGCCCTATGCAAAGCCTGGGAGTTCTCCAGAAACAGGGCCTGGGTCCTTCCCCCTGGAACACAGACTATGGGGGAACACACAGCAGGGAGTTAGAACCCCCTGCATATGCAGGCACAGAGGCCCAAGTCTGCAGGGACCCAGGGCGAAACCCAAGCCACTGAGGAGTGCAGCACACAAAGGGGCAAGTGGGGAGGGGGCGGGACAGCTACAGAACACCAGGGGCCTAGTGGCGCTCTCACCCAATCCAGGGACTGTCCCAGGAACCCCTAAATGCAAAACGGACTTTTCTGGATTGACCACATCTGGCTCCCTGGGGCAGGATAACCTAACAGGGAAGAAACTGAAGGCAGAAAAGCCTCACAGAGACATGAAAAGGGGGGCTGGGAGGCATTAACTGAACTGCAATAAGACCGGAGGGTGCCAGAACTAAAAAGCATAAGGAAAATGGGGCACTGAGTGAGGGAGAGAATTTAAACAAATCATAGGAGCTGGGGAGAAAATTCTGCACAAAAACAGACATGTCGCAAAGCTCAGGATTCCCAGAGAATGAACAAAGGAAAGGAAGCTTTCTCCTGGAGGTGAAACGATTACACAAAAAAATGCAGTCTTAGAAAGTGTACCGCATAGCCAGGGCAAGAATCAGATGAAGAGGAGCTGAGAAAATCTCATCGGTTAAACCTGGGCTATTCTAAAGGTACAGAATAAACTGGCCTTAACACAAAGCCAATCAACAATAAAATCCTAGATAAGAGTGAGGAACTGACCTTCAGAGTTAACTCATCAAGATAATCAGATGGATGGTAAAAAAAAAAAAAAAAAAAAAAGATGGTAAAAAAAAAAGATAATCAGATGCCTAGACATCAGCAAAAAATTACAAACTCTTCTAAGAAACAGGAAGATATCTTAGTCCAGGGAACAAATTAAAAATTCAAAGGGGACACAGAATTTGGAACAACTAATCAAAGAAGTTCAAACAAACTCAACTAGGGGTTCTTAACCAGGATCCATGGACTCCTTGAGGGTCCATGGAAAGATTTCAAGTGGTCCATGGAGCTTGAATTGAAAATTCAAAAAAATATTATTCTTGTGGGGATGTATTGGTGCAGGTTGATATATTAAATAATATACAGTATAGTGTGGACTTAGTAAGGGGTCCGTTGTTTTCACCTGACTGGCAAAGGGGTCCATGGAACAAAGAAGGTTAAGAACCCCTGTCCTAAACCAATTCAAGGAGATGTAGGAAAATATGCATAAAGAGATAAAGGTTATTAAGAAGACAATATATGCACATAAAGAATTTGAAAGCATAAAAAAAAAACAATAACAAGAGAAATGGGGGTGAAAAACACAATAGTAGGGATTAAAAATTAAGGCATATAACAGCAGATCTGAAAAGGAAGAAGAAAGAATCAGTGAATTATTAGACATCATACAGTCAGAAGAACAGATAGAGGAAGGTTAGAAAAAAATTGAGCAGTGTCTTAGGGATCTGAGTGAAAGCACAAAGCACACAAACAAATGTGTCTTAGGTATCCCAGAAGGAGAAGAAAAGGAAAAGGGGCATAAAGAATATTTGAGGAAATAATGGCCGAAATTTTCCCAACTCTTATCAAAGACACAAATATACATGTCCAAGAACACAATGTACTCCAATCAGAATAAATCCCAATAGACCTACCCCAAGACACAAACTAATCAGAATGTCAAATGCCAAAGATAGAGATTTCAGAAAGCAGCAAGAGAAAAATGATTCGTCACATACAAGGGATCCTCAATAAAACTAAGTGCTGATTTTTCATCATAAACCAGGGAGGCAAGAAGGCAGTGGTATGAGATATTTAAGGTACTAAAGAGGAAAACTGCTCGCCAAAAAATTTTTATCTGGCAAAACTATCCTTCAAAAATGAGGGAGAGTTTAAAATAGCCACAGATAAAAAGAAAATGGAAGAGTTCATTAACAAAAGGTCTGACTTACAAGAACTACTAAAAGGAGTTCTGTACATTGGAAGGAAAAGACAGGAGAGAGTGACCTGGAATAGTGTGAAGAAATGATGATTCAGAAAATAGGTATGCTATTGAAGCTAAGTTGGTATCTTTTCAAATTAGTAGGTTATAGTTGTAGGTTGTGCAATATAAACCCCAGGGTAACAACAAAGAAAGTATTTTAAAAACATACAGACACATAAATAAATAAGGGATCAGTCAGACACAGAATAAAAGATCAACTATGCAGAAAAGGAGGTTGCAATAGAGGGGAAGAGAGACAAATATATACGTGTGGCAGTTTGGGATTATTTATGAACCCCAAAAAAGAGAAAATTATGTTTGCAAACTGGTCTGTTCCTCAGGGTGTGATATCCTTTGAATAAATTAGATTCAGCTGGCATGTCTTGATTAAATTACCTGTTAAGATTAGGGCTTTGATTCAACCATGTCAGTAGGGCGAGACTCAGGGTGGAGTCCCCACCCACTTGGTTGGATGATATAAACGGACACTCACAGAAGTAGGCACAGGAAGACAGAGAGAACTCCGTAGATGTGGAAGAGGATATAGCTCTGTCATGTTTGATCCTGGGGCCCCAGGGAGAGATGAGCCATTCGCCTGATAGTTTGCAGCTGAAGAGAACAGAGCAGCTGAGGAGCTGATAAGGCCTGGAAAAAAGAAATAAGCTCTATGCCAGACTGATAAAGGAAGGCCTGAGAGACAAGCTTTATGCCAGCCTACAGCTAAAATTGGAAGAATCTGGGCCCATGAAGTCTTAAGAGGAAGAAGAAGGAGAGACCAGGCCAGGATCGCCCACCATCTTGCTTCAACATGTGGCAACAGACTTTGGTGAGAAAGCAGCCTTGAGATGGACTCTTCAGGGCCTTGTAACTGTAAGCTTTCACCCCAAATAAATACCCTTTCTAAAAACAGATTTCTGCTGCATTGCATCAGCACCCCTTTGGCTGACTAATACAATATGACATATAAAAACCAAAGGACAAAATGGCTGAAATAAGTACTGCCTTTACAGTAATAACACTGCATGTTAATCAGTTAAGCTCTCCAATAAAATGACACAGATTGATGAATGGGGAAAAAAAGCATGCTCCGACTACTTGTTAAGAGACTCATCTTAGACCCAAAGACACAAATAGTTTGAAAGTGAAATGTTGGAAAAAGATATTCCATGCAAACAGTAACCAAAAAAGAGCTGGGGTTGCTATACTAATATCAGACAAAATAGACTAATTCAAAAGCTATTATAAGAGACAAAGAAGGAGATGAAAGAGGCACTCCATCAAGAAGAAATAACAATCATAAATATGTACGCACCTAAGCAAGGTGCCCCAAAATACACAAGGCAAACACTGGCCAAACTGAAGGGAGAAATAGACGTCTCTACAATGAGAGTTGGAGACTTCAATCCATCTAGACAGAGGAGCAATAAGAAAACAGAGAACTTAAATAATATGATAAATGAACTAGACCTAATACATACACAGAATACTGCACCCCAAAACAGCAGGATAGTCATTTGTCTCAAGTGCACATGGATCATTCTCCAGGACAGACCACATGTTGGAACACAAAACAAGTCTCAATAAATGTAAAAAGACTGAAATTATACAAAGCATTTTCTCTTATCATAATGGAATGAAGCTGGAAATCATTAACAGGTGGCGAACTAGAAAATCAACAAATATATGGAAGTTAAATAACACTCTTAAACAATTAGTGGGTCAAAGAAGAAATTGCAAGGGAAATCAGTAAATATCTTGAGAAGAATGAAAACAAGAACACAAATATCAACACCTATGGGATGGGAAGTGGATGTGGCTCAAGCGATTGAGCTCCCGCCTACCACATGGGAGGTCCATGGTTCGCTTTCCAGTGCCTCCTAAAGAAGACAGTGAGCTGGCGCAACAAGCAGGTGTGGAAGCTGACGCAACAGGAGACACAAGAAGAAAAACATAATGAGAGACATAACAAAGCAGGGAGCAGAGGTTCCCGGCACCTCCTAAAGTTGAGCAAGACAGTGAGCTGGCGCGACAGGCTGATACAACAAGATGATGCAACAAGAGACACAAGAAGAAAAACATAATGAGAGACTTCCAAGAAGATGGCGGACTAGTAAGACACGGGAATCTCTTCTCCAGAAAAATAGCTAGAGGACAAGCTGAAACAGCCCGAAAAAGATCTTCTAGGGTTTAGGGCAGCAGGTGAAGGCTGCACACCACCCAGAAGAGAGAGGGACAGAAGAGGGAAATCGCGACAACAGAACTGTGAGTTGCAAGTAGCAGCTTCTGCTGCTGCCGGCACCCTCCCCCACACTCTTCAGAATTCTCGCGTCCCTGGGCCTGGGACCACAGACAAAAGGGGCTCCAGGGATCTACCATTCCCGGAAAGGGGAGAGAGAGGGACACAGCCTTAGGCTGACTCAGGTTCGGACCTGAAATTTGGGCTGCAGAGCCCCACGGACCCTTCCACACAGCGGTTTGCCCTGGGAGCCCGGAAAGGACTGGAGAAATCCGACCCTAACAACCTCCCTCTCTTCTAGCCTGGACTAATTGTTGAGGACACCACGGGAGAGGGGAGAGAGAGCCTGGGGCTGACCCTGCTTTGGACTCCCAGGTTTGGTCTGCCCTGTCCCGAGAGCTCTTCCAGGCTGGGTGGGGCTGCGCCATTGTTTGCCTTGGAGCCTGCAAGGGGCTAAAGATAAACAAACCTCCCAATCTCCTCCTCTACTAAGAGGGACTGATTGTTGAGGACTCAGAGGGGAGTGGAAATATTTCCTAGCTGGGAAAAGGGGGGAGCTACGAGAGAAGTCTGGAGAACTGTCTCAGAAAGTTTGAATCACAGGGCTCCTAGCCCCCAGACAGGAAGCTCTATCACATTGATCTGGTCTGGGTCACAACAAATACGCTCCGACCAGGCATTGAATTGAGAGCCGCCAACAAGCGCCATCTCCTGGCAGACCAAGGAAGTACACATAAGAAAATTAATAAGTAAGAGAGTCTTTTCCTGGCCTCTATAGCCTCCCTGCCCAAGGCCCTAGGAAACGACTCTACAACCAATTACTGGGTCCAGTGCCCAGTTTTGAGCAACCAGCAGAACAATCCTAACAATCAAGGTTGAGCCAAAAATCAAAGAGCAGTGGTAACTCACAGCCTCCTGCCACTAAAACCCCATAAAAGAGAAAGAGATAGAGCATCTAAGTAAAATACAAACTAACCAGATGCCTAAGCACCAACAAAAAATTATGGGCCATACTAAGAAAATAGAAGACATGGCCCAAGAAAAGGAATAGAGCAAAGTCCCAGAAGAGATGCAGAATTTGAGAGAACTAATCAGTGAGATGAGCACACATTTCCAAAATCAAATTAATGAGATGAAAGAGAATATAGTTAAAGAGATCAATGACATAAGAAGTCATTGCGCGAACGTAAAGAAGAATTTGAAATCATGAACAGAAAAGTAACGGAGTTCATGAGAATGAAAGACACAATAGGTGAAGTCAAAAATACATTTGAAGCATACAACAGCAGACTCAAAATGATAGAAGAAAGAATAAGTGATACTGAAGCCAGAGCAGCTAAAATTGAAGAGAGAAAAGAACGGAAAAAATTGAGCAGGGGCTCAGAGAGTTGAATGACAACACAAAATGCAAGAACATACGTGTCATTGGAGTTCCAGAAGGAGAAGAGAAAGGAAAAGGGGCAGAAAGAGTATTTGAGGAAATAATAGCTGAAAATTTCCCAACTCTCACGAAAGAAATGAACTTTCATGTCCAAGAAGCACACCGTACCCCGATAAGAATAAATCCAAACAGACCTACGCCAAGACACATATTATTCAGAATGTCGAATGTAAAAGATAAAGAGAAAATGCTCAGAGCAGCAAGAGAGAAGCAAACAATCACGTACAAAGGACGTCCAGTAAGACTTTGTGCAGATTTCTCTTCAGAAACCATGGAGGCGAGAAGACAGTGGTATGATACAATTAGGAAACTGAAAGAGAAAAACTGCCAGCCGAGAATTCTTTACCCAGAAAAACTGTCCTTCAAATATGAAGGTGAATATAAAGTATTCACAAACAAACAGAAACTAAGAGAGTTTGCAAAAAAGAATCCACCTTTGCAGGAAATATTAAAGGAAGCCTTAGAACCTGAAAGAAAAAGACAGGAGAGAGAGGCTTGGAGGAGAGTATAGAAGAAAGAAAAGCAGAAAGGATAACCAAAAGAGTAAAAAGAAAGACAAAAATAAGATGACATATGAAAACCAAAGAATAAAATGGAGGAAATAAATAGTGCATTTTCAGTAATATCATTGAATGTGAATGGATTAAATTCCCCAATCAAAAGATACAGGCTGACAGAATGGATAAAAAAACATGAGCCATCCATATGCTGCTTACAAGAAACTCACCTCAGACACAAGGATACAAGCCAGCTGAAAGTAAAAGGTTGGAAAAAGATACTCCATGCGAATAGTAAACAGAAAAGAGCAGGGGTAGCTATACTAATATCAGACAAAACAGACTTCAAATGCAAAAAAGTGATAAGAGGTGCGGAAGGCCATTATATATTAATAAAAGGGATGATCCTCCAGGAAGATATAACAGTCATAAATATCTACACACCTAACCAGGGTGCCCCAAAATATATGAGACAAACTCTGGCAAAACTGAAGGGAGAAATAGACATTTCTACAATAATCGTCGGGGACTTCAACACCCCTCTCACATCATTAGATAGAACAACTAGACAGAAGATCAACAAGGAAACAGAGAACTTGAACAATATGATAAACAAGTTAGACCTAACAGACATATACAGAACACTGCATCCAAACTCAGCGGATTATACATTCTTCTCAAGTGCCCATGGATCTTTCTCCAGGATAGACCACATGTTAGGTCACAATACAGCTCTCAATAAATATAAAATGATTGAAATTATACAAAGCACCTTCTCAGATCATAATGGAATGAAACTAGAAATCAATAACAGACAGGAAAAAAGTAAATTTGCAAATGTGTGGCGACTGAACAACACACTCCTAAATATTCAGTGGGTCAAAGAAGAAATTGCAAGTGAAATCAGTAAATATATTGAGACAAATGAAAATGAGAACACAACATATCAAAACTTATGGGATACAGCAAAGGCAGTCTTGAGAGGGAAATTTATAGCCCTAAATGCCTATATTAAGAAACAAGAAAGAGCTAAACTCAAAGATTTAACTGAACAACTTGAGAAACCAGAGAAAGAACAGCAAACCAATCCCAAAGCAAAAAGAAGTAGGGTCGGATGTGGCTCAACTGGTTGGGTGTCCGTCTCCCATATGGAGGGACCTGGGTTCGATCACCGGGTCCTCCCGGTAAAAAACAAACAAACAAACAAACAAAAAGAAGGAAAGAAATAATAAAGATTAGAGCAGAAATAAATGAAAATGAGAACAAAAAAGCAATAGAGAAAATCAACAAAACCAAAAGCTGGTTCTTTGAGAAGATCAATAAAATTGACAAACCCCTCGCTAGACTAACAAAGAAAAAAAGAGAGAAGATGCAAATAAATACAATCAGAAATGAAAGGGGGGAAATTACAAATGAACTCACAGAAATAAAAAGAATCATAAGAGGGTATTATGAGAAACTATATGCCAACAAACTAGACAACCTGGATGAAACGGACAAATTTCTAGAAACTCATAACCAGCCTACACTGACACAACAAGAAATACAAGAACTTAACAAACCAATCACAATTAAGGAGATTGAATCCGTCATCAAAAATCTCCCAGCAAAGAAAAGTCCAGGACCAGATGGCTTCACAGGTGAGTTCTATCAAGCATTTCTAAAAGAATTAACACCAATCTTGTTTAAACTCTTCCAAAAAATTGAAGAGGAGGGAAAATTACCCAACACATTTTATGAAGCCAACATCACCCTAATACCAAAGCCAGATAAAGATTCCACAAGAAAAGAAAATTACAGACCAATCTCTCTCATGAACATAGATGCAAAAATTCTCCACAAAATACTTGCAAATCGAATCCAACAGCATATCAAAAGACTTATACATCACGACCAAGTGGGATTTATTCCTGGTATGCAAGGCTGGTTCAACATAAGAAAATCAATCAATGTAATACACCACATTAACAAGTTGAAGGAAAAAAACCACACAATCATCTCAATAGATGCAGAAAAGGCATTCAACAAAATCCAACATCCTTTTTTAATAAAAATATTTCAAAAGATAGGAATAAAAGGAAAATTCCTCAATATGATAAAAGGCATATATGAAAAACCCACAGCCAACATCATACTCAATGGGGAAAGGTTGAAAGCTTTCCCCCTAAGATCAGGAACAAGACAAGGATGCCCACTGTCGCCATTGTTATTCAACATTGTACTAGAAGTTCTAGCTAGGGCAATTAGACAAGACAAAAAAATTAAAGGTGTCCAAATAGGAAAAGAGGAAGTAAAACTCTCACTGTTTGTGGATGACATGATCCTGTATTTAGAAAATCCTGAAGTATCCACAACAAAGCTACTTGAATTAATAAATGAGTTCAGCAAAGTGGCAGGATATAAGATCAACACGCAAAAATCAGTAATGTTTTTGTACACTAATACTGAACAATCTGAGGAGGAAATCAGGAAGAAAATTCCATTTTCAATAGCAACAAAAAGACTCAAATACCTAGGAGTTAATTTAACCAAGGAAGTACAGGACCTATATGCAGAAAACTACAAAACAATGCTAAAAGAAATTTAAAAAGACCTAAACAAATGGAAAGACATTCCGTGTTCATGGATTGGAAGAATAAATATCGTGAAGATGTCAATCTTGCCCAAACTGATTTATAGATTCAATGCAATACCAATCAAAATCCCAACAGCTTACTTTACAGAATTAGAGAAGGCAATTACCAAATTCATCTGGAAGGGTAAGTGCACCGAATAGCCAAAAGTATTCTAAAAAAGAAGAGCAATGTGGGAGGAATTTCACTGTCTGACCTTGAAACATATTACAAAGCTACAGTGGTCAAAACAGCATGGTACTGGCATAAAGATAGACATATCAATCAGTGGAATAGAATTGAGAATCCAGAAATAAACCCTCACCTATTCAGTCAACTGTTTTTTGACAAACCTACCAAGCCCACGCTGATGGGAAAAAACAGTCTCTTCAACAAATGGTGTTGGGAGAACTGGATATCTATAACCAAAAGAATGAAAGAGGACCCCTATCTCACCCCCTATACAAGAATCAACTCAAAATGGATCAAAGATCTAAATATAAAAGCCAGGACCATAAAACTACTGGAAGAAAATGTAGGGAAACATCTTCAAGACTTTGTAGTAGGTGGTGGTTTCTTGGACTTCACACCCAAAGCACGTGTAACAAAAGAAAAAGTAGATAAATGGGACCTTCTCAAAATTAAACACTTTTGCACCTCACAGGACTTTGTCAGAAGGGTGAAAAGGCAGCCGACTCAATGGGAAAAAATATTTGGAAATCACATATCTGATAAGGGTTTAATATCCAGGATATATAAAGAGATGTTACAGCTCAACAATAAAAAGACAAATGACCCAATTAAAAAATGGGCCAAAGACTTGAATAGACATTTCTCCGAAGAAGAAATACAAATGGCAAAAAAACACATGAAGAAATGCTCAACATCACTCATGATTAGGGAAATGCAAATCAAAACTACAATGAGATATCATTTCACACCTATCAGAATGGCCACTATTAAAAAGACAGAACTACAAGTGTTGGAGAGGATGTGGAGAGATAGGAACACTTCTTCACTGTTGGTGGGAATGCAGGATGGTACAACCACTATGGAGGACTGTTTGGCAGTTCCTAAAGAAGTTGAATATAGACTTGCCACGTGACCCTGCAATACCACTACCGGGTATATATCCAGAAGAACTGAGAGCAGTGACACGAACAGACATCTGCACACCAATGTTCATAGCCACATTATTCATCATTGCCAAAAGCTGGAAACAACCCAGGTGTCCATCAACAGATGAATGGATAAACAAACTGTGGTCTATTCACACGATGGAATATTATGCAGCTGTAAGAAGAAATGAAGTCATAAAGCATATGGCAACATGGATGAACCTGGAGGACATTATGTTGAGTGAAGCAAGCCAGACACAAAAGGACAAATACTGTATGAATGCATTAATATGAACCAAATACATTGTGTAATATATTGTTTGATTCACACACACACAAAAAAACAAAAAAACAAAAAACAAAACAACAAAAAAATTTACATGTATCCAGTACATTTAATTGAGAAATGTATATATTTATTCATCTGTGTTTACTTTTTAGATATTTATTGCTTATGTTTTCAATTATTAAATGTACAAAATAAAGTTAAAAAAAAAAAAAAACATAATGAGAGACACAACAAAGAACAAAGCAGGGAAAGGAGGTGGCTCAGGTGATTAGGTGCCTCCCTCCCACATCGGAGGTCCTGGGTTCAGTTCCCAGTGCCTCCTAAAGACACAAGCAAAGACAAACAGACACAGCAAGGGCATAAACAATGGGTGGGGGGAGAGAAATGAATAAATAAAATAAATCTGAAAAAAAAAAAAACCCTATGGGATGCAGCAAAGGCAGTACTAAGTGGGAAATTTATAGCCCTAAATGCTTACTTTAAAAAAGAAAGCGGGAGGGATTGTGGGAAAATGGTGACAGACTAACAGGCAGAGCTGAATGCTCTCACAAAAACAACGGAGAAAGAGCCAAAATCTGTCCAAGGGATCTGCTTTGGGGGTCAGCAGACTAGGACAGTGATACAAAAAACTCCCAACGGGGGCGGATGTGGCTCAAGTGGTTGGGCGTCCGTCTCCCATATGGAGGGACCTGGGTCCGATCCCCGGGACCTCCCGGTAAAATAAAAAAAATAAAATAAAAATAAAGAAAAAAAAAAAAAAAAAAACTGCCAGGAAGGTGAGGGACAGAGATAGGAAGAAGCCGAATTGACAACCACCTCCGTGGTGGATGTGAAGGGCTCCCCTCCCCCAACCACAAGATATTAAGCTGGGAGAAAACCCCTGGCTCACTGCAGCTGACTGAGAGAGAAACAGACAAATTTCTCCCTGTCAGCTGTTTCAAGGGAAAAGGGAGGGGAGGTTGGGGTGCTTTTCTTCAGTGAATTTGGCCAGCAGAGACTGCTTTCAATCGCCGATCTGGAAATTCAACACAGGAACACAGGAAAGCAGAGACTGAAGCACCTGTGTGGAAAGGTGTGTTGACTAGCACCATCTGATGGCCGGTCTAGAAATTGCATGGACAAACACTGTTTACCCTCTCTGTATCCAACTCCTGGGAGAAAATCTGCACTACACTAGTGAGTCCCTGGCCTAATTTTGAAAACTTAAGCTGGGCAATTTTAAGGTCTGAAAATAAGGTGAACCAAATATCAAAGAAGAGCTGTGGGAAAAAAATAAGCAATAAAGAGAAATTAGCCATTAGAGTAAATTCATCATCATATTCAGAGGCCTAGACATCAGCAAAAAATTATAAGTCATACTTGGAAACAGGGAGAGATGGCCCAGCCAAAAGAACAAACTTGTATCCTGAAGAGATACAGGATTTAATACAATTAATCAGTGATAATCACACAACTCTTCTAAATCACTTCAAAGAATTTAAAGAAAATATGACTAAAGAAATAAAGCATATTAAGACACTGGGAGAGCATAAAGAACAATTTGAAAGCAACAGACTTTATGGGAATGAAAGACATGATGGATGAGATTTAAAAATACATTAGAGGCACATAAGAGCAGATCTGAATTGCTTGAAGACAGAATTAGTGATTTCGAAGACAGAACATCTGAACTGGAAAAGACAGGAGAAGAGAAAGAGAAGAGAATGGGAAAAATGGAGCAGAGTCTCAGGGAATTGGATGACAATGTGAAACGCACAAACATTCGTATTAGTGGTGTCCCAGAAGGAAAAGAGAATGGAAAAGGGGAAGAATATTTGAGGAATAAATGACCAAAAACTTCCCAACCCTTATGAAAGACATAAACATCAATATTCAAGAAGGACAATGCACCCCAAACAGAATAAATCTGAACAGACCTACCCCAAGACACCTAATATTCATAATGACAAATATCAGAAATAAAGAGAGGATTCTGAAAGCAGCAAGAGAAAAGAAAAGCATCATATACAAGGGAAAGTTGATAAGATCACGTGCTGACCTCTCATCAGAAACCATGGAGGAGAGAAGAAAGTGGTATGATGTATTTAAGGTACTGAAAGAGAAATACTGCCAGCCAAGAATTCTGTATCCAGCAAAGCTGTCCTTCAAAAATGAGGGTGAGTTCAAAGTCTTCACAGACAAACAAAAACTGATAGAATATGTTACCAAAAGACCAGATTTGCAAGATATACTAAAGGGGGTGCAGCAGCCTGAAAGGAAAAAAACAAAGGCGAGAGATTTGGAGACAAGTTTAGAAATGAAGATTATTAGGAAGGGTAAACTGAAGGATAAGAAGACAGACAATAGAACGATATGACACCGGAGAGCCGAAGGATAAAATGGACAAAGTAAGTAATGCCTTTACAGTAATAACACTGAATGTTAATGGATTGAAGTCCCCAATCAAAAGACACAGACTGATAGAATAGATTAAAAAAAATATGAGCAGTCTATATGTTGTCTGTAAAAGACCCACCTCAGATGTAAGGACACAAACAGGTTAAAAGTGAAAGATTAGAAAAAGGTATTCCATGCAAATAGTAAACCAAAAAGAGCTCGACTAGACCAGATAAATGTAAAATAACATTATAGTATATGAACAATAATTACTCAGTGCAACTAGCAAATTGTTCCTGTGATCAGTACTCTAATTTTTTTTCACACAAAATAAGTACTTGATTTTCTAGAAAGAATTATGGCCTAAATGGAAATTAAATAACTAAACCAATAATTTATTTCAATCTTACATATTATTATGTCCAATAGTTAGAGCTGTAATATAAAAACTAGAATTATGTTATAATTAATTTCTATTATATTTGAATTATTATTTACATTTATAAAGGTTTATTGCTATGCTATTTTTTGTAACTGATTATATTAAATCTAACCCAGTCTTGCATTCTCTTTTAAAATTTGTAATTTCTTTCCATCTCTTTTTCTATTTATTTTATAATTTTACAATAAAGTACTTTTAACAGGTAAAAAAAGCCATTGATTATACACTTTGTATAGATCATATAGTATGTGAATATATCTCAATAAAACTGCTTAATAAACAAATAATTGTGTAAGAAGAGCCAAAAATAGCAGCCATGTACAGCAGGGGAAACAGAGAGATTGAGATGTGAAGAATTTTCTTGTTTGTCTGGTTTTTGTTTATTATTATTGAAATAATGAAAATGCTTTAATAATGATTGAAGTATGAATAAGTTTAATAATGACTGAAGTATGAATAAGTATGTGATTGAATCACATAAAACTATGTGATTATACCAAATACCATTGATTGTACACTTTGGATAAATTATATGCTTTATTAATATGTATCAATTAAATTGATTTGTTAAAAAAAAAAAAAAAAAAGAAGAAAGCACTGAAATCAAAGATATAACTGCACACCTGGAGGAACTAGAAAAAGAATAGCAAGCCAATCCCAAAGCAAACAGGAGGAAAGAAATAACAAAGATTAGAGCAGAAATAAAAGATAATGAGATTAAAAAACAATAGAGAGAATTAACAAAATCAAAAGTTGGTTCTTTGAAAAGATCGATAAAATAGATAAACCCTTCGCTAGACTGACAACAAAAAAAGAGAGAGATGATCACACAAATAAATAAAATAAAAAATAAGAGGGGGACATTACTACTGACCCCACAGAAATAAAAAGGATTATAAGAGGATACTATGAACAACCATATGCCAACAAAGTAGACAACCTACATGAAATGGAAAAATTCCTAGAAACACACAAACAACCTACACTGACTCTAGAAGAAAGAGAAGACTTCAACAGACCAATTACAAGTAAAAAGATTGATACAGTCATCAAAAACCTCCCCAAAATGAAAAGCCCAGATGGCTTCATAGGTGAATTCTACCCATCATTCCAGGAAGAATTAATACCAATCTTGCTCAAACTCTTCCAAAAAAATGGAATAGGAGGAAATACTATCACCCTATTACCAAAGCCAGATAAAGATACTACAAGAAAAGAAAATTACAGACCAATTTGTCTTTTGAATATAGATGGAAACATCCTCAACAAAATACTTGCAAATCAAATCTAACAGCACATAAAAAGAATTATATACCATGATCAAATGGGTTTTATCCTAGGTATGCAAGGGTGGTTCCACATAAGAAAATCAATGAATGTAATGCACTACATTAACAAAACAAAGGGTAAAAACCACAGGAAGAAAAAGAAATAAAAGGCATACAAATTGGAAATGAAGAAGTAACACTTTCACTATTTGCAGATGACATGATCCTTTACATAGAAATCCTGAAAAATCACAACAAAGCTACTAGAGCTAATGAATGAATACAGCAAAGGGGCAGGGTACAAGATCAACATGCAAAAATCAGTAGTGCTCTATACACTAGGTAATGAGCAAGCTAAGGAGTAAATCAAGAAAAAGTCCCATTTACAATAGCAACTAAAAGAATCAAACATCTAGGAATAAATTTAGCCAAGGATGTAAAGCACTTGTACACAGAAAACTACAAAACATTGCTAAAAGAAATCAAAAAGACCTAAATAAATGGAAGGACATTCCATATTCAGGGATTGGAAGACTAAATATCGTTAAGATGTCAATTCTACACAAAGCAATTTACAGACTCAACTCAATCCCAATTAAAATTCGAACAGCCTACTTTGCAGAAATGGAAAAGCCAATTGTAGCAGTTTGATATTGTTTATGAATTTCAAAATAGATATTGGATTATGTCTGTGAACTGGTCTGTCCCTCTGGGGCATATTAAATTATATTGGATTCAGGGGTTTCACTTTTACTCAATTAAATTATAATTAAGCCTTTGATTGGGCCAAGTCAGTAGGATGTTGAGTTCCCGCCCCCTTCATGGGTGGGGACTCAAAGAGAAAACCACACAGCAGAGCAGAGAGTGGAGTTTTGAGCTGGAGCCCTAAGAAGCAAACGTGCAGGAGAAGAACACAGAGGAATAGAGACAGTTCCATAGACATGGCAGAGGCCCCAGGAAGCGAAAGAGCCTGACAGTCTACAGCTGGCCTTGTAGAGAGAGCAGAACAGCTGAGCCCAGAGAGAAACGAGCCCCAGGAGAGGGAGAGAGACTAGACTTATCCCAGCCTACAGCTGATATTGGAAGAAGCTGAGACCACAGAGTCTTAAGGGGAAGAGGAAGCCTGAACCCTTGCAGAGGTCGGCAGCCATCTTGCTCCAAAGCATGGCAACAGATTTTGGTGAGGAAGTAACTTACGCTTTATGGCCTGGTGACTGTAAGCGTCTACCCCAAATAAATACCCTTTTATAAAAGCCAACAGACTTCTGGAATTTTGCATGAGCACTCCTTTAGCTAATACACCAATTATCAAATTCATTTGAAAGGGTAAGGGATGTTGAATAGCCAAAAACATAAAAAAAAAAAAAAAAAAAAAAAAATGAACGAACTCAGAGGACTCACACTTCCTGACTTTAAAACATGTTACAAAGTTACAGTGGTCAAAACAGCATGAGAGTGGCACAAGGATAGATACATTGACCAATGGAATGAAATTGAGAGTCCAGAAATAGACACTCATATCTATGGTCAATTGATTGTTCGTTTTTAGGAGGTACTGGGGATCGAACCCGGGACTACGCTCAACCACTTGAACAATATCCACTCCCCTCCAGCTGATGTTTCACAAAACTGCCAAGTCCACTCAACAGAACAGTCTCAAATGGTGCCGGGAGAACTGGATATTCATATGCAAAAGAATGAGAGAGGACTCCTATGTCACACCATGTGGCAGTTTGATATTACTGATGAATTCCAAAAAGAAATACTGATTATGTTTGTAAACTGGTCTGCTCCTCTGGGCAAGTGATACCCTTAGGTTGTACTGAATTCAGAGGTTTCACTTTTACTTGATTAAATTATGATTAGGGCTTTGATTGGTCCACGTTGAGTCCAATGTGGTATTTTGCATCAGCACCCCTTCGGCTAACAAACACCATATACAAAAATTAACTCAAAATGAATCAAAGACCTAAATATAAGAACTAGAACTATAAAACTCCTAGAAGAAAATGTAGGAAAGCACTTTCAGGATCTTGTGTTAGATAATGGTTTCCTTAGACTTTACACCCAAAACACGAGCAACAAAAGAAAAAATATATAAATGGGACTTCCTCCAAATTAAAAGCTGTTGCACCTCAAGGAACTTTGTCACCAAAGTGAAAAGATAGCCTACTCAATGGGAGAAAATAATTGGAAACCACATATCTGATAAGGATTTAACATCCAGAATATGTAAAGAACTCTTCCAACTCAATAAAAAGACAAACAACACAATTAACAAATGGGTAAAAGAGTTAAATAGACATTTCTTCAAAGAGGATATACAAATAGCTAAAAAGCACATGAAAAGATGTTCAATATCACTAGCTCTTAGGGAAATGCAAATCAAAGCCACCATGAGTTATCATTTCATACCCCCTAGAATGGCTACTATTTAAAAAAAAAAAAAAACATTACAAGTGTTGGAGAGGATGTGGAGAAAGAGAAACACTCATTAATTGCTGGTGGGAATGTAAAATGGTGCGGCTGCTGTGGAAGACAGTTTGGCAATCCCTCAGGTAAATATAGAATTACCATATGACCAAGCAATCCTGTTACTAGGTGTCTACCCAGAATTGAAAGCAGGGGCTTAAACAGATAATTGCACACTGATGTTCTTAGTTGGCATTATTCACAATTGCCAAAAGATGCCAAAACTCAAGTGTCCCTCAACTGACAAATGAATAAACAAAATGTGGTACACAAATACAATGGCACATTATTCATCTGTAAAAAGAAATGAAGTCCTGACGCATGCGACAACATGGATGAACCTTGAGGATATTATGTTGAGTGAAATAAGCCACACACAAAAAGACAAGTATTGTATGATCTCACTGATAAGAACCAATTATAATAAGCAAACTCAGAGTTAGAATCTAGAATATAGGTTACTAGGGGATAAATTGGGAGTAGAGAATGGGGAGCTGATGCTTAATTTGTACAGAATTTCTATTTAGGTTGATTGTAAAGGTCTGGAAATGGACGGTGGTGATGGCTGCACATCACTGGGAGTGTAATTAACAGCTCTGAATTATATAGGTTAATGTGGCCAAAAGGGGAAACTTTAGGTCGTATGAACCCTATTACAGACAAGGGACTATAGTTAATTGTACAAGTATAAGAATGTTTTTTCATGATTTATAACAAATGTATGACACTAATACAAGGTGTTAATAAATAGGATGGCATCTGGGAATAAAATATACCTAATGAAAACTATGGACAATAGTTAATAGTACTGTTTTAATAATCTTTCATCACGTGTAAGAACGGTAACTACTGTTTTAAAAAAATGTACAATTTTTTTAAAGCGTTATCATCAATTGTAACAAATGTTCCACACCAACACAAGGTGTTGGTGGTGGGGTGGTATATGGGAATCCTGTATTTTATGTATGATTGTTCTCTAAACCCACAACTTCTCTAACAATATATTTTTTTAAAGGCAATGTAAGAGATCGAAAAAAGGTCAAAGCAAAGCATCAAAAAGAAAAGAAATTCAGGTACTAGAAAGTGGTATACCCATAGAAAGGCAAGGAAAACTGGCAATACAATTAAGTGCCTGCCACAATTTAATTATTTATGCAAAGCACTTTAGAGGTTTGATTTCATATGTGGCCAACTTTAAAAACTGGTTTTTCAGTTGTACAATGTGCAGGCAAGATACAGCCCTGAGGGTTTCTGGAAAGCAACTGTAAGCATGAAGAACATGTCTAATAGTAGGTTTGAAAATTCTGCAAACAGTGCTCAACAAAGCAAAAGCACCCCACAGGCAAGTGTGACTCCTGGGGCCTGGGCAAGTGGCCTTCGCTGGTCCCCTAAGAATCATATCCAGGAAGAGTAATCATTACAAAACTCATTATTTGTGCTTTCATCATAATTATCCTGCCCAAACCAGGTAGACTTTATGACATTACTGCCACAAGTCTCGCCAATGTAAATTTTTTCCTTATAATCTTGAAATCCCCAATGGAGATGGAGAGCCTCCCAACACTTCTTAACAAAAAGCCTTCAAGAGATCTTAATGGTCTCCAGCAAGCCCCACCTGCAAGAAAGCTGCTCTAAAATGTTCCCAAAGGTGTGGCTCTCGGCTACCTACTGTGATCCCAGTTAGAATGGTTCCTGTCACAAAGGTCCCTTCCACTCTGACAACCTTCAAAACTATACTGGCTTCCAGTCACAGAGACGTGCACTACACCCTTGTACTCCCGTTTACCAGGTACTTGTCATAAATGAGGACTCTCAGGCCCTACCTCCACAGCCGCTTTTGGCATCAGAATCTGCATTTTAACCAAAGCCCCAGCTGCATGCACCGTAAGGAGCGCAGCACGACTGGCTGGGTCACATACAGCCATCGAGGGGTGCAACTGGAAGTTCTGGGGCCGCCCTACACCCGGAAAGTCCGTGGGGGTCGGGGTCGGGGAGCGCCAGGCCAGCACCTTAGCTTAGAGCCAGGGGAGGGACCAGCTCGTGCAGTTTTCCCTTTCCCTGCATCCAGTGCAAGCCCCACTGCGTGCGGGTAAAAGCCCACCGGTGTGATCACGCTGTCCCATCCCCACCTCCCCGACCCAGCAGACCTCTCACCTGCTCCTGCTGTGGGAGCGGCTTGAGAGGGCTCCGCGCCCCGTGTCGAAACACGACCTGCACCATTTTCAGCTCCAGCAGGCTGCGGTCAATAGGATGCTGGCCGCCCGCCCCCCGCCCCTCGGCCAGGGCCACCCTCCGCTGGTGGAGGCAGTACGCCAGCGAGGTCAGGACGCCCACCGGCGCCCACGCGCGCACGCCGCAGACCCGGGTGATCATGGTGGTGGCCTGCCCTCCGGGCCGAGGCTGCAGGGGCGAGCACGAGCCGAACGCGGGGCCCGGCTCAGCCGCTGCCTCAAGTTCCCGAGGGCCGGCGGGCACGCCACCAGGTGGGACCCCGCGTGAGAGCAGCCGAGGCGGGACCTGCCAAGGCCCTTCCGCGGGAGCCCTGGGGGTTTTAAAAGCCGGGTCGGGGCTGGCTGCTCCTGCGGCCAAGCTGGGGGAGCTCCAGGGAACCTTAAACTTGAATTCCAAGTTTGGCCTCCAGCACTCTTGAAGAGAGAGAACCAGCCCACAGCTCCTCGGCAGCAGAGACTCCACTAACCCCCGCGCCCCGATGCCACTTTTCTGCAAGCATGCCCCCGCCCACCTACTCATTCCCGCACCCGCAGCCCTGCCCCGGGAGCCCTCGCGGAGGGGCACGGGAAAACGAGTGCACCAGCGGCGCCCTGGCCGGAGGCGCCGAGCTGGGAGAACTACAATTCCCACAAGGCTGCGAGCGCCGGGGCGCTCGCGGGGCGGGATTTGCCTGCCGAGGGCTCCAGGCCGGCGAGGCCAATGCGCGTTCCTGGGCCGGGCGGGGTCGGGCCGAGATGCGCGAGTGAGCGTGTCGGGTCTTGCCAGTCCCGGACAGGGAGGAAATGCGGGAACGGGCGTAGAGTGAGTGGAGAAGGGAAATATTTTTTTTTTTTTTTAGTTTATTTATTTTTTATTGTGGGTAAAAATCAAAATTTTCATAATACATACCACTATTTGTAAAATGATATATAAATATATATGCATATATGTGCATTTGCTTACAAAAAGGTTATATATATATATATATTTTTTTTTTAAGAGGTGCTTAGATTCTCGGTGGAGCTGCAACTCCTACCCTACAGCTCAATGGACTCATCCAAGTCACCTGGCGAGGAGACAACGATGGGCAATGGCCATCCCAGGGAACGGAGAGGGTCTGCATGTGCAGGCAGGATCATCCCACCCACCATATCCATGGGATATAAGCCCTCTCTCACTTGGAGGTGGAGTGGACATCACCATCCCAGTCCCCTCAGGTCGGGGGAAGAACTATGGACTAGAGTGGACTTGATGGTATTCTGTTGTTCACATATGGTGATTCTAGCAATGGAAGAAATTATAACAGTGAGGTGGAGCCAGTGGCCACTTGACACTTTTGGGGCAGGGAGGGGACGAGCAGTTGAAATGAAGGGGAGTATTTTGAGTCCAGTGAGTGTAGAAGACTTCCTTGAAGTCCTGGAAGTGGGGGGGCACTGAAGCCAGACACTACTTCGTGATTACCATTTTGCGAAGCGTGGTACTAGGTTCTTTATATGTAACCTTCATTTATTACCCCCTTGTATGTTTTTTTAAAATTCCAGGCTTAAATCGTCACAATTATGAGGAACTTCAAGGTTACACCCAGAATATTTCTTGCAGAAAAATCCAGGTGTTGCCTTGTGTTGGCCCGATGACGTAATTTACACGGAAAAATGCCAACCTTACCATCTGCTACTCAGCTTCTCTTGAATATACACCTCCCTAAGCCTGTGTTCCAGATCCTTGCAACAGGATACAATCTAGAATCCTCTGTGTCAATCTCAAGGCAAAAGTCAAGAGGAGAGACATTTGTGAAGGAGACTTTAAATATATGCCACCGAACCAGTTTTTAAATTAGTCTAAACTTCATCCCTGAACCATACTGGACCAGATGTGAAGACAACAACACGGAATGTTGCTCCTGATCTGAGTCTAAACTCTTTTCATCAAGCGAGAAACTTCTGAATGCCAAGATATCACTTTGGAACACTGCACATTGTCACAGCTTTCCTCCTGGTCCAGCCCATGGGCTCATCTCTCAGAGTCTTATTGTGTATACTGATGTGATTGGAAGTTGGAGCCCTGGGCAACACTGCTTCAGAACCTGTGCAATGAAACGTAACCCCCAAGGTTGGGGGAAGTGTTCTCCACAGTTCACTGAGAACATGGTGCAGCTTAGGTGCAAACGGGCGGTACTTCTGAGCTTCTGAGCTTCTGAGCAGCCCTGGTAGTTTTAGCATATCCAAATAGCTTCAGGGCGGAGTAATGTTGCCGTCTGGTGCTGACACCTTCTGCAGTAATGGACAAGCCAACTCTAGTCCACACCCTGCTCTCTGCCAGCCTTGGCACAGACTCGTCAGGTGTCATCAGCACCGCTTTGGCCTGTATGAACAATAGCAGCAGGTTGTCCTGTGAGGGGGTCACAGGTGTGTGTGTGTGTGTGTGTGTGTGTGTAGGAGTTGGAGGGGGGTAGGAGTTAGGAAGGAGGGGTGAGGGAAAGGAGAGGTGTGTGTGTGTGTGTGGGGGGTCCACATCTTAGCAGTAGATCTCTGCAGGAAGCCAGAGCACATGAGGTTGGAAAATGACAGAGTCCGCGTGGTGATTGAAATCACCGTCAGCAAATGTGAGAAAATCCTTGGGGAGTCCTACAGACTTTTTGTGTGTGCTCTATGGTGATGGCAGGAGTGGTGGTGGTTGTAGTGAGCTGGAGTTTAAAAGAGAGGCTAGAAGTCCTGAAATCATGTTGGGAACAGATCCGAGTGGCAGGACCTGAGTGGCCGTTACTATGACCCTGGTTTTACCATCAGGCAAGGGTGGCTTAGGAAACAAGCCCTCCTTCTACCAAATTGTTTGGAGAGGGTTTCGTTTAATGTTATGCAAAAACTTGGTTTTAATCCTGAGATCAGTTAAGAAACAACCACATTCATTGTTTTATCTTCAGTAGTAAGCATAGTGCCTGGCTCATAATAACTACTCTATAAATATTTGTTGAATGAAATTACAAGGTATATCATAGGAATGTTGTTGAAGAAATTGTCCATTCCATCAGTTATTGCTCCTTATATAAATCCCCATTTGAGAAATTTGTTTTAGAGAAAATTGTTAGTATTAAGAAGAATGAAGATCACCTTTCCTTCCTTTTTTGCCTTAGTTGCCCAAAAACTTGGAACCTAATTCTAAACTTAACTCTAGAAAATGTTTAGACCCTAGTGGCCAGTATAAATGTGATCTTTCCACCTGGGTAGCATTCTGGATCGGAAGGGAACAAAACTGGAAAAGGGGCAGTAAGGAAGCTGTTGCAGCAATCCAGCTGTGAAACATTAAAGAGGTGGAGGTGGGGGAAGGGGGAGTAGAGAAGGACTCCTAAGTTTCCAGCTGGGGCCACTTGTGGATGATGTCACACACCCAGGAGGTTACATGGAAGACAGGAAGGTAATTTTGAATGTGTAGAATATGAGATACCTGTGAGGAATCTAAGTAGAAATACCCCATAAACAGTTGGTTATGTGAGTTTGGAACTCAGAGTAGGTTTGGACTGGGAATATGTATTTGGGACACATCTGCACAGGTTAATAATTAAAACAGTGGGAATAAATAAAATTTAAAAAATGAAAAAGACTGAGGATTGGGGACAGAAAGATAGGAATATTACAATATAGTATACTCTTAGCATTTGCAGATTTCATATTTGCAGTTTGACTCTTCAATAAACAAACACAAGGAAAAATAAAAAAATGGGAGTGGATAATATTGCCAGGGTGAGTGGGTAGAATGGGAAGAGAAAAAGAGGAAACATATGACAGGATTCTGAGGAATTACAAAATTTGAGGGCAGGACAGAGAGAGAAGTCTGAGAAGGAGAATGAGCAGTGGCAGAGAGATAGAAAAATGAAGAGTTGGATATCAAGGAATCCCAGAGAAGAAAAGTTCCAAGAAAAAGGGAATGGACAACAGTGTCAAATGGAGCTGAGAGATCAAGCAATGTAAGGAAGGAATGTGTATTAGATTTAGCAACAAAATTAACTTTGGTCACTTTTTTTTTTTTTTTTTTAATTATGGGTAAAAATCAAAATTCTCACAATACATACAAACATTTGCATAATGATATATAAATATATGTGCATATATGTGTATTTGCTTACAAAAATGTTATTTATATATATATATATACATATATTTTAAGAGGTGCTTAGATTACCCAAAATATTACACGGAACCCACTGGGATTCCCATGTTGCCCACCTCCCACACCTCCCACCACATCCCACACAAACATCTCCCACAGTGTGGCCCACCACCCTCAATGAACTTACACATCCTGGAGCCTTGCCACCAACCATAGACCACAGTTCACACTGTAGACCACACTCTCTCCCACTCAGTTCTGAGTGGTGTGTGCTGATTTAAAATGGCCTACATCCGTTGCCACAACAGTACTCAGGACAACCTCCAACTCCCAAAGAACTTTGGTCACTTTAATGAGAGCAGCTTAGTGAAATAGTGGGGTGGAAATTCAATAGAAGAGGGGAAGTGAATGGAAGAAAGTGTGAACATCTTCAAGAGGGTTAGCTAAGAAGAGGAGGTGAGCAAGTGCAGTAGCTGGAAATGAGTGGCTCACTAAGTTAAAGGAGAAATGGTTTTTTGAAAAGGAGAGCATGTATAGATATGTTTAAATTTTGATAGAAAGGATGCTATAGATACAGAGGTTGAAAATATAGGAGACAGGATAATAGACAGAGTGAGATACTTAAGAAGGTAGGAGAAGATGAGAAATGGAACTTAGATACTATGATTAGCCTCGGAAGAAAAAGTACACATTTACCATGTTGAAGGGAGGAAAGAAGAAAGAATAGGCATGAGTGGAGGTCAGTTTTTAGTATGAGAATTGAGAGGTTATTTTCTATGAGGCTTCTTTTTATTGTCTGCAAAAGCACAGTGTGTGTGTGTGTGTGTGTGTGTGAAGATAAGGGAATATGGGAAACTGAAATATCCCCAATTTACACAAAAAAGAGTGATTGTGGTTAGGTAGCCAGAGGTTTGCCAAGTAGCATTGCAAGCCCAATAGAGGACAGTTATTCTCCAATTTTATGGTATATCAGAATCACCTGGGATGCAGATTGCAGAGCACCAACATGTCATATTAGATCTAGGTGGAGCCCAGATTCTGCATTTTAAACAAGCACCCCAGTGATTCTGATGTAGGAACTCTTCAGATCACACTTTGAGAACTACTGACAGAAAGTCAATGCGAGGATTATTTTAGTGTGGGAGAGATTTTTATAAAATGGGAGAAAGTGGTCAGAAAATGAATGTTGATACAACCAAATTCTTGAGGGTGTAGAAGAGGGTTGTGATGAAGAAAGCAGGGAGGATAAGCCTCCCATTAAGATTAGCCTTGGGCAGAAGTGTCACCTCTTCCCTAAAGATGGGAGAGAAAGAGGTAAGGGTAAATGTTAAGGCAAGTGCCATTGATAGATTCATGTCCAACACATTATTTCCCCAATGGTATTTCCAGCAAGTTGGAAAAGAGAAAACATCAATTATCGTCATCATCAAATATTGGGTGCTTACCGTATGCCTAGCATCCTGTTGAACTTTTTACGTGCAATATGCTATTTAATCCTCAAAGTAACTCAAGTGGTAGGTCCTATCACCATTTCACAGGGCAAGAACTGAGGTTAGAAAAGTTGAATAACTTTACCCAAGATCTTAAATGGTCTAGCCAGTGTAACCTGAATTTGAACCCATATGTGTCTGACTTCAGAGCCCCCAATATAAGCCACCCATTTTATACTGGTGGTGAAGACAGGAGGTAGGGAAGGAAGGAATTTCTGTGGTATTTAACCTTGATGATACCTCTTTAATATGTGAGATTGAAACTTTGTTTTTCCTTCATGACTTTTCTCCAGTAACTCTCTTTCTTCCTACCATCACCTTATTCCTGATGATTGGCCTCCTAATTGGTCTTCTTGAATATGATTTAGGACACTTTCTGTTGCAAGTGGCAGAAAACCTGACTCAAGCTGGGTTTAACCAGGGGAAAAGAAGCGAAAGGAAGTGGGGAGGGAGAAAGAATTGATTAGCCCACATAATTGAAAACTTCAGACCACGATGATATATCACTTCGCACCCACTGGAATGGCTACTATATTAACAGAAAATGAATGTTGGTGAGGATGTGGAGATATAGGAACCCCCATACATTCCAAAATAGTGCAGCCACTGTGGAAAACAATTTGATGGTTCCTCAGAAAGGTAAGTACAGAATTACCATATGACCTGGCAATCCCACTTCTAGGTATATACCCCAAAGAACTGAAAGCAGGGACTTGAACAGATATTTGCACACTGATGTTCATTTGCTAAAAGACCAAAGCAATCCAAGTGTCCATCAACCTCCGAATGGATAAACAAAATGTGGTATACATATATAACAGAATGTTATTCAGCAGTTTAAAGGAATGAAGTTCTTTTACAGGTGACAACATGGATGAACCTTGAAGACATCATGATTTATTTTGTAGCCTTCAGCTCCATCTTCCACTCTGTTGACTTTATCCTCAAACTTTACCTGGTGCCTCTTAGCTCACCCCTGAATCACACAAAGGCTGTAGGCATTTAATTCTTTCACTGCTCATTCTAACTGAAATTAATGAGCCCTCTTCCCTCCCCATACAAACAGAAATCCTGAGCCTCAGAATTGTTGGCCAGAATTGGGACATGTTCTTAGATCCTGAACAAATCATTTAGAACATCCCTGGAGCTGAAGAGGGAGTCAAACCCACGGAAACCAAAAGAGCTATGTTCATGCAGGCAATTCTTCAAAGATTCAGAGAATCTTTATTATTTATTTATTTTTTATTTTTTTGCTATAAAAGGATGAATGGATGATGAAGGGAAAATAACAGATGTGTTCCATGCTTTTCTCCTGTCCTCCCTTCCCTCATTAATCAACTTCTATGCATTGTCAGAGAGTCATGCCGAAGTTGCTGACATTTTGGCAGAAGGGCGTGTGTTTAATGCTGCAACTCTTACTTCTCTAACTGGGTATACCTATGTCCATACATCTTTGTCACTTCCTTGTTTATACATCTTTATTATTATTATTATTGCTTCCCACTGCCTACAGAAAAATGATTTACAAGATCAGTTTTCAATAACCTGCAACTCTGGTATTCCATATCATTTTAGAAATACTGATATTTCTGTTGGTGTGATACCATTATTTTGGAGATTAAAATATCTGAAATCTGAATCATTTATACCTTGAGACATACCAGAGACATACTTCATTAAAATTTGCAATCAAATATGGTGGATTTGTTTAGAAAGCAGTCTTCTATGCCTCCATAATGCATTATAAGAAGAAAATAAAAAAACAAAAATGCCAAAATGATTCTTATCACAAAGACTTTCCAACAAATAGAATATGAACAGAACAGTATTCATGGTAATATGATGCCTGCATTAGAATCTAGTTTTGTAAGATGAGAGAAAAAGAGGAAGACAAATCAGAAATAAATTTCTTTGAAGCAAAAAAAAAATATATATATAGCACACAGTTAATTAAAAAAATGTTGTTCCTGAAAAGAAACAAAACATTGCCTCCCTCCCCAAAATCTCCTCAAAGTTATCAAACAAGAGATAAGATTGAGAATAATGGGTCAGAGAAAAATATGTGAGAGCAGCATGATTATAGTAAATTCAGAAAGATTTTTGCAGCTAGAAAATTTTTACGACTCAATGATAACATCACTGATGTACCAAGATCACTTTTAAAAAAACAATCAGTGCATCTCACCCTGCAGCACACCTGTAGTCCATTCCTCCGACCATTTCTTGTTTTCTTGCCTCTTACTAAACTCTTTACTCCCTTACCTGGAAAAAAAATCAAATTTTATTTCATTTTTAACTTTGATTAGACCTTATTTCAAGTAGTGTTTTTTTTTGAACAATATTTTATTTTTATATTATATTAATTGATATTTAAGGTTTATATTTCAGTGTATATACATTTTACTTATGATTTTTATATTTGAAATATGTTCAATATTTTTATTGCTCAGGTACATAAAATATGATATTATGTGACATAAATACCAAAATGAACTAAAATTTCACTCCAGTATTGATAGGATCCTTTAGTTTGGCAGCAGAGGCCCTTCATGATCTGAGCCTTGTCTACATTTCCAGCCTCCATCCCTCTCTTCCCATTCCAGGGATAGCTATTGTGATGATGGGTTCACGTATCAACTTGGCCGGGATATGGTGTACATTTGTTTAGTCAGGCAAGCACTGGTCTGATTGTTACTATAAGGATATTTCATGAATTTGAATCATCAGTAAGTTGATTGCATCTATGGCTGATTACATCTACTGTCAACTGAGGACACTGCCTTCAACAATGAGAGGGCTCTCATCCAACCAGTTGAAGACCTTAAAAGGAGAAATGATGATTTCAGGAGACAGAAGGGAGAATTTCCATCTCTTTTTCAGGCAACCAGCTTCTTCCTGGGGAATTCATTGAAAACCTTCTTTGGACTTCCAAGCTTACAGACAGCCTTGCAGAATTTGAACTTGCCCATCTCCATAGTTGCATGAGTAAATTCCTGTTTTAAAAATCTCATAACATTTACATTGTCTATATCTCTTGCCTATTCTGTTTCCCTAGAGAACCCTGACTAATACAGATTTTGGTACTGGGAGTGATTCTAAAGAAACAGAATCTTAGGAATGAGATTTCTGAGTTGGTTCTGGGGTTTTGGGAATTGGTTCTCTAACCTGATTAGATTCAAAGGCCCTACTGACTCTATTTCCAATAATGAAGATGAAACTGCTAGTTCATGGCATGAATTTGCAATAGAGATATGCAAAATATCACCACTGGATATGGCTACTCAAATGCAATGCTCTGGGTGAGGGTGTTTTTGACACTTTAACAGAGTTGTTTTTTTTTTTTTTTACTGATGAATCATTTATTTGGACAAGACAAAAACATCTATCTCCACACTCTTTTCCTTTTATACAGAAAGTGGAACATTTCAAATATATTAATTTTTCTCTTTTTCAACAGAAGTCATTTCAATCTGGTCCCAGGATCTGCTTCTCATTTTAGGATTCACGTTTTAGTAACATATATGCACCCATTACAGCCAAAAGAGCATACTTGAATTTTGGATAGTCATTCATTATTATGGTTACCATACCAACATATGGTAAAAACCCTCTTGCTCTTCCTACCACGTCCTTCTTTTCAAGCCAGTTCTGCCCTTCTTTGTACAAGCCCCTATCGTCAACTTCATTATTATCTCCTTTAGTCAGAAATTTGATGTCTCCATTATCTTTTTCATGAACTTTGATTACTCTGTGAACTATGGGAATGTCTCGTCCTTCAACTTTAAAAACAACTATTTCACCAGCTCTAATGGGGTCTTCCAGGAAATTCGTTAGGAACAGAAGGTCTCCCCGATGGAAGGCTGGCTCCATACTGCCCCTCAGTACCACCACGATCGGGCTCTCACTGCCAGTCAGGACGATCAAACCTTTCCATATCATGAGGGCAGAAGACACGATCATGGCGAAGTTTAAAACCTGGTAATAGAGCTGGCGCTTGTTCATCTTCCTCAGATCCCGGAATATGTCCAAGCCGGACGTGGGGAGATGCGTCCCCACGGGGCCCGCGCGCACCATGGCAGGGTCGCTGGGGGCCGAGGCGGCCCGCGGGCTCCTGGTGTCACCCCCGTACAGCAGCTGAGTACCTGCCGGGTCCCCGCCCACCAGCCCGCGTCCTCACCCTTTAACAGAGTTTTGTGGCATTAAAAACTATAATGAGGTTGGCTGTTTGTTCCTAAATAATCTAAATAACACTTGTAAAAGAAAGGGATGCGCTCAAGACTTCAAATTCCCAAATTAAGCACCACATGAAGGACATGAAAGTTTCTATGTGTGCTTTGAAAGAAAATCTTACCTTGTGTAGCTGCACACTTGAGATTTCTGAAAACCAGACCCAGAAACTCATTGTGTGAATGGCTGAATTACTATGTAAATTGCCTTTCTGGCGTACATACAACTCTAACAACACCAACCTTACAAGGTGTCTGCTGGTAAAGTGAGGGCATTGATTAGAAAGGAATGGGATCCTGAAAATTGAAGTGGGGACATCTGCGTTGATAATAATAATGGTGGGGACACTGAAATCCTAGATCCTGCTGAGTCTTTGCCAGATAAACCAATAATGGTCTGCCCTGAGACATCAGCCACCCAAGCTGCAACCCCTTGAGGACTCAGCCATGCAACCTCCACTTGAAGAGACTAACCCTAATGTGTTTGATAAACCTGGAACCACCCCACCCTCCCCGAGGAAACAGCCCTCACTCCTCTCTTGGAAGAGATTAATCCTGTTTCACCGGATGGAATTGCAATGGAATGCTCTGAGCTGGTTGGCTTGCAAGTCACTTCTAATTCTTCTCATGACCCCTCACTCCACCCCTCTTTTCTTCCAGACATATACAGACTGAAGTTCTGATAGGCTCCAAAAGGTGAGGTACAAAGTGTGACCCATGAGGAGGTGCACTACACTCCAAAATAATTGCATGATTTTTCCAACTTGTATAGAGAGAAATCAGGGGAATATGTGTGGAAATGGATATTAAGGGTGTGAGGTAATGGTAGAAGAAACATCAAGTTGGAACAGGCTGAATTTATTGATATAAATTCAATAACTTGCCAGAGATTCTGGAGTCAATGTTGAAGCATAAGGCATTAGAAAGGGTTCTAACAGTTTGTTCGGGAAGTTGGCTGAAGCATGGACCAAAAGATGGCCTACATTGCCTGAGATCAAAATTCCAGAATTGCCCTGGTTTAATGTATATGAAGGCACCCAAAGGCTTAGAGAGATTAGAATATTAGAATGGATTTATCATATAAGGCCAGCTCACCTGCCCCAGGAGGGTCCAGAGGACACACCTTTTACCAGGACTGTGAGGAATAAATTTGTGAGATTAACTCCATTATCCCTGAAAAGCTCTGTAGTAGCTCTTCTCTTTAGGTCAGATATTATTGTGGGAACTGCTGTCACTGAGCTTAGGTGCTTAAAAACAATGGGGATGATCAGATGGCAGGTTGGCAGAAGCCAAGGGTAGCAGTTAATCAACGATGACAAAGGTGGGTGTGGCTACCATATTGGATAGCAGACTCAAAACGGTAATCAAAATAGTTTAACTTGCACAGATCTATGGCATTTGCTAGTACATCCATCATGGGGTACCTAGAAGTAAAATACATGGGCAGTCTACTAAACTCTGACATAATCTGTATAAGCAGAAGAGTTCTAGGTCAAGTGAACAAAAGTCTAACTTGAATTACAAAAGCAGAGAATTACTTCCCCTTAATCAATTCCCAGACTTGAGACAGTTTATAGATCCAGAGCCCCTTGAGTGAAGGGAAGGCCGGGTCCCCTTGAAGAAAGACCCTGCTACACTGGCAGAAACATATACTGTTAATCTTCTACTCAGCCTTCCCCAAAGAGACCTACAGCCTTTAACCAGGGTAATTGTGCATTGGGGAAAAGGAAATGATCATGATCAAACATTTGGGGGATTATTAGACACCAGCTCAGAAGTGACATTAATTCCAGGAGATCCAAAATGTCACTGTGGCCCACTAGTCAGATGATCAGGTGATCAGGTGATCGGTGAAGTTTTAGCTCAGGTCTATCTCACAGTGGGTTCAGGGGTCCCAAGGCCCATTCTGTGGTTATTTCCTCAGTTCTACAATGCATAATTGGAATAGACATACTCAGGAACTGGTGGAATCCCCATATTGGTTCCCTGACTTGTGGAGTTAGGGCTATTATGGTAGGAAAGCCAAAGTGGAAGCCACTAGAACTCCTCTACCTATCAAAATAGTAAATTAAAAGTAATACTACATTCCTGGATGAATTACAGAGATTACTGCCATCATAAAGGACTTGAAGGATGCAGGGTGGTGATTCTCACCACATCCCCATTCAACTCTCCTATTTGGCCTGTGCAAAAGACAGACAGATCTTAGAGGATGATAGTGGATTATCATAAACTTAAGCAGGTGGTGACTCCAATTGTAGCTGCTGGCCGGATGTGGCATCATTGCTTAAGCAAATCAACACATCCCCTGGTACCTAGTATGCAGCTATTGATCTTGCAAATGCTTTTTTCTTGATACTGGTTCATAAAGACTAGTAGAAACAGTTTACTTTCAGCTGGCAAGGCCACCAATATACCTTCACTGTCCTACAAAAGAGGTATATCAACTCTCTAACCCCATGTCATCATAATCCAGTCCGCAGGGACCTTGATCATCTCTCCAATTATATTGATGATATCATGTTGATTGGGCCTAGTAAGAAGTAGCAACTATTCTAGACTTATTGGTAAGGCATTTGTGTGTCAGAGGGTATGAGATAAATCCAACAAAAATTCAGAGTCCTTCTACCTCATTGAAATTTCTAGGTGTCCAGTGGTATGGGGAATGTCAAGATATACCTTCTAAGGTGAAAGATAAACTGTTGCCTCTGGCACCTCCTACAACCCCCCCAAAAAAAGGCAAAAGACCTAGTTGGCCTCTTTGGATTTTTAGAGACAACATATTCCTCATTTTGGTGTGCCACTACAGCCTGTTTACCAAGTGACCCAAAAAAGTTGCTGGTTTTGAGGGGAGACTCAAACAAGATGTGGCTCTGCATCAGGTCCAGGCTCTGTGCAAGCAGCTCTGCCAGTCGGGCCATATGATCTAGCAGATCCAATGGTACTGGAAGTGCAGTAGCAAACAGAGATGCTGTCTGGAGCTTTGGGCAGGCACTTATAGGAGAGTCACAGTGCAGACCCTTAGGATTTTGGAGCAAAGCACTTCCATCCTCTGCAGATAAGTACTCTCCTTATGAGAAACAGTTTTTTGCCTGCCTGCTACTGGGCCTCAGTAGAGACCAAATGCTTAACCATGGGCCACCAAATTACCATGAGACCTGAGTTGCCCATCATGAACTGGGTGTTGGCTGACCCACCAAGCCATGAAGTTGGGTGTGCACAGCAGCACTCCATCATGAAACGGAAGTGGTATATACAAGACAGGGCTCAAGCAGGCCCTGAAGGCAACAGTAAGTTACGTGAGGAAGGGGCCCAAATGCCTATGGCTCCCACTCCTGCCACATTACCTTCTCTTTCCCAGCCCACAGCTGTGGCTTTTTGGGGAGTTCCTTATGATTAGTTGACTGAGGAAGAGAAAACTTGGTCATGGTTTACAGATGGTTCTGCATGATGTACAGGCACCACCCTAAAGTGGACAAGCAGCACTGCAGCCCCTTTCTAGGACATCCCTGAAGGACAGTTGTCTCCATGTGAGCAGAATTTTGATCACCTGGTTGTTCATTTTGCTTGGAAGGAGAAATGGCTGGAGGTTGTGTGTTTTAGTTTGCTAAAGGCTGTGAAAGCAATATATCAGAAATGGGCTGGCTTTTACAATAGAGATTTATTAATTTTTATGTTTATAGTTTTGAGGCCATGAAAATGTCCAAATCAATGCTCCAACAGGTGATGCTATTCTCCCTGAAGATTGGCCACTGACGATCCTGAACTTCTCTCTCACATGGCAAGGCACATGGCGGCATTTCCCTTCTCCTCTGGATCTTGTCACTTTTAGCTTCTAGCTGCTCTGTCTGTGGCCTTCTTTCTCAGCTTCTGTGTGTTCTGTGTGCATCAGTGGCCTTTTTTCTCTCCCAGATTCCATTGATTTCAGCTTCTGGCTTCTGAGAGTTTTTTTCTCTGTCTCTGTGGCTCCCTCTCCCCGTATTTATCCCAATTATTAAGGGCTCCAGTAAGATGATTAAGACCCACCCTGGGCCATGCCCTACCGAAGTAATCTAATCAAAGGCCCTTAAGTGAAGTGCTGTAATCAAAAGGTTCCACCTAAAATAGGTTCACACTCACAAGAATGGATTTGTTTCAAGAACATGATTTTCTGGGGGTACATACAGTCTCAAATTACCACAGTGTGTTTGTATACTGATTCATGGGTGGTCACCAATGGTTTGGCTAGGGGTGGTCATGGAAGTGGAAGAATTGGAAAATTGGTGACAAAGAGGTCTGGGGAGAGGTGTATGGATAGACCTTTCTGAGTGGGCAAAAAACATGAAGATATTTGTGTTCCGTGTGAATGCTCACCAGAGGGTGACTTAACAGAAGTTGATTTTAATAATCAAGTGGATAAGTTGACCTGTTTTGTGGATACCATGTAGCCTCTTTCCCCAGTACTCCTCATTGCCCAATGGGCTCATGAACACAGTGGCCATGGTGGTAGGGATGAGGGTTATGCATGGGCTCGGCAACATGGACTTCCACTCACCAAGGCTGACCTGCCTAAAGCCACTGCTGAGTGCCCAATCTGCCAGCAGCAGAGACCCACACTCAGTCCCCAATATGGCACCATTCTTCAAGGTGCTCAGCCTGCTCTGGGGTGACAGGTTGATTACATTTGTAGCATATATGGCTTTGCATTCTTCCCACAACCCTTCCATTTCTTTCCTCTTCTAGTCACAGCCGCATTTCATTCCTTAATAGTTACACAGCAAGCCTTGTGAAATAACTGTGAGCTCATGACTGATAAGTAAATCTTGTATGCTTAGACTTCTCTTCCAGAAATTCTAAGGATGATTTGTTCTGTGAGCTGCCTGGCTGCATGGTTACTGTAAAATTATAACCTCTGCCCTGCTAAGAAACATTGCAAATGCCTGTTCCTAAACACTGCATTCTGTGGGAATCATGCTCCCTCACCCTTACTTGCCCTCCCCATCTGCACGTAGACATGTGGTATAAAAGGCCCCTGTAGACTTGAGGTATAAAAGAACCCTCTTGCTTTGTGGCAAGTGCAGACATCAAGCCTCGGATGTGCCAAGCTCTCCTCCTGCTGCAGAGGACGAAGATTTTAAGCCATGACCAGGCTCGGATCTACCACCATGGAAGAACTTCCCCACTAAGCCTGCTAATACACACTCACTTACTTGCCAAGCTGGACTTGTTCAAGTCTTTCTTTGGTCTGACGTGTCCCTCTCAGTTTGGTGGGAAGCTGTCATTTTACACAGCTCCCTGCTATACTTGGAACAACACCGGACCACTTCCATGATGGAAGGGGCAGCATTTTGTCCTAACTGTAATAGACAAATACTCCAGATATGGGTTTGCCTTCCCTGCATGCAATGCTTCTGCCAAAACTACCGTCCATGGACTCACAGAATGCCTTATGCACCGTCTTGGTATTCCACCCAGCATTGTTTCTTTCTTTCTTTCTTTCTTTTTTTCCCCTTCAAAAACTTTAATTTGTATGAACAGTTCTTAGCTCTTGACTTAGCTTACAGCTTTATGTGTGAGTGTGAAAAACTTTCTGCTATTAATCAGAAATAAGCCTTTCTATTTCTTTCTGGCTTATATACCTCACAGAGGAATGGAATAAGCCAAAAATAAAACCAAAGGATACATCTCTTGGCAGATAGATGAGAAAACGATAAAAGGAACATAGTGAATTCTAAATGTGACACTTACTGGTGAAGTACACCTTCAGCATAGTCCATTCTTCCAAGCAAAGCATGAAGGAAAACCATAACACCTAATTCTTTGTGAGAAAACTGTCATCAACTGGCCACTTCACAGGCTATAGAAAAAAGTAGGACTGGGCATCTTTCCCTATGTCCTGGGATCAGAAGTGCGTCTATTTAACAGTGCTCACGTAAAGAGGGGAGGCTGTGCCTAAAACCTGTGAAGAGGCTTGCTCTACACAGTCAGTGTGAGGCACAGGGACCTAGGGATGGAAGAGAACAGGCTGGCCTGCTCAGTTTAAGCAGCCAGCCAAGCAGCAGCAGCCTCAAAAACCCCAAACAGAACACTATGGGTTTGAGGAAGGGCTGAAGTGCTGCCTTTCTAATAAGTGCCAAAATATAACACAGTATGCAGATTGGGTCCCAGGGAACTTTGAGTTTGGATGGGTGGGTGCTGGAAGAGGAAAGGGCACAGGAGTCACCGGTTCTCCCCCCCACACACACACACAGTCTTAGGCCAATACAGACTGCAAATTGGTAAGCAGCACCTTAATGCCTCTGGTGACAGTCACAACAGAAGTGGCAGGGTCAAGCTTGTAGGTATTGGCATCCCCCTTTTTATATTGGTCCCGGAAAACATAGATGCTACCATTATAGCTGGCAATCTTCCAGAGGGATGGGGCAGAGCTTCAGGCCTCAGGAAGGCAAAGCCGAGTGAAGCTGTCTAGCAGGGGATTGTAGCACACCAGGGAGTCCCCTTCAGCCACGATGAACACCAGATCTTTATGCACAGCTGCATGCATGCGGCCTGCGAAAGGCAGCACATAGGGCTTCATGTGGCATTTGTCCGTCTCTGTGTCAAAGCACTGGATGAGTCGGGAAGGTTTGGTGAAGAAGTCCAGGTCATTCTCCTCTCCCCCTAGTAAGTAAATGATCCCATTGAGGTTAGCACCAGCTGCCCCTGATACGGCCACCTCTAGCTGGGTTGTCTCTGTCCAGACGTTATCACCCACCCGATAATAGATAACTGCATTGGAGAGGGTATCCTGCAGTGTCTTGCCACCCAGTGAATATATGGCATCTTTCCCAGGCACAGACACCAGGGTGTGCAGGAGTTGGTCCCCAGGCAAAGGCACACATCACTCCCAGTCAACCGTGGCATTGTTGCACTTCCACATGCGCCGTGGAATGGACCCTCCTACCACATGCAGGTCTCCACCATGCTTGCAGGCTGCGGTGATCTGGTGGCACAAGCTGTTTTGGCCACTCACACTGATGGAGTCATCTTCTGCACAGTGCAAGGACACAGCCAACGAGTGGGTACGAGATGACTCTTTCCCGATTAGATAAATGTGTACATTCTCCCCAATTTCCTTCAAACTAGTCCTGCATGATTCTGCAAAAGCCTCTCTTTCCTCTTTGTTAAAATTGGTCCAGGCTTCTATTGCCTCTGTTGGGTTCTGGGAACATGGAACTCCATCTGAGATAATATCAGTGAGTAGATGTTGGGGCAAGTGGAGAAATTCCTCTGTACTCTGCAGCTGGGCCAGGTGGGTTTTGGCACAGTGTTTGGCAGCAGTGTAGAGCTCAGGATCACTGTGCCTATCTGCCAGCCACATCACCTGAAGGCAGTTTCCCACCTGTACTGTGCGGGCCAAAAACCGAGAACATTCCTCAAAGAGAGATGTCAGTCAATACATGTCTGACACCTCGTAAATCTCCTGCAGGTCATCAGCTCGAAGTTTCACAGTCAACACAGTCAAGTTTCATATAATCAACCAGGAGCTGGAAAACAGACTCACTGACATCCTGCAGCACAATCACCTGGTTATGGGCCTCCTTCAGGTTAGAAGTGAACATGGACCTGAAGAAACAGTGCTGAGCTGAGAGGACCAACCGGCGGAGCTGAAACTCTCGGCCCTCTACTGAAATGGTGACATCAGCAAAGAGGTCCTCCTCTAGACACAGTTTCATGATGCCCTGAGCCACCCGGCCTGAGTGTGACCGATCTTTGAAAGTGTAGTTCACAAAGTAGTTCTCATCCATGGACGCTCCAGGCTCTTCCATGATTCCATCGTGGCTGACTTCTCTCTCTGCCAGCTCTCCGTGCGGTTTTTAGCGTCCTCGCCTTATTGCCAGCCACTGGCACACCGAGCTATTGCTGCGTTCACCTCACGGTTTCCCACCTTCCCGTTTTGTTTTCTCACCTGCATTCCTAGCATTGTTTCTGATCAAGGAACCCACTTCCTGGCAAATGAATTGAGGGAATGGGTACATGCTCATGGAATTCACTGGTCTTACCATGTTCCCATCATACTGAAGCAGCTGGATTCTGGTAGAAAGGTGGAATGGCCTTTTTTTTTTTTTTTTTAATTATTTTATTTATTTACCACCCCCCCCGGCCCCTTGCTGCTTGTGCTTGCTGTGTCCATTTGCTTTACATTTTTCTGTGTCTGTTTATCTCCCTTTTGTTGGGTCATCTTGCTGCACCAGCTCACCACACCACGCCGACTTGCCTTCACCAGGAGGCCCTGGAAATCGAACCCGGGGCCTCCCATATGGTAAACAGGAGCCCAACCAATTGAGCCACAGCCGCTTCCCTGGAATGGCCTTTTGAAGACTCAATTATAGCACCAATTGGGTAGCCATACCTTGCAGGGCTGGGGCAATGTTCTCCAGCAGACTGTGTATGCTCGAAATCAGTGTCCACTCTATGGTACTCTTTCTCCCATAGCAAGGATTCACAGGTCCAAGGATTAAGGGGTGGAAATGGAGCACCAACAGCCATTATTACCCTTAATGATCCACTAGAAAAATTTTTGCTTCCGTCCCTGCAAACTTAAGCTCTGCTGGTCTACAGGTCATAGTTTCAAAAGGAAGAGTGCTTCTACCAGGAGACACAACAATGATTCCACTGAACTGGAAGTTAAGACTGCCCTCAGTCACTCTGGACTCCTCATACATCTGAATCAACAGGAAAGGGAGAGTATTACTATACTAGCTGGGGTGATTGATCCTGATTATCAAGGGGAAATAGGACTGCTACTACACAGTGGGGGTAAAGAAGAGTTTGCCTGGAATACAGGGGATTCCCTAGGGTGTCGCTTAGTACTACCATGCCCTGTGATTTTTTTTTTTTTTTTTAAACCGGGAGGTCCCGGGGATCGAACCCAGGTCCCTCCATATGGGAGACGGACGCCCAACCATTTGAGCCACATCTGCCCCCCGATCCCCTGTGATTAAAGCCAATGGAAAACTGCAACAACCCAATCTAGGTAGGATTACTAATGGCCCAGAAACTTCAGGAAAGAAGATTTGGATCACCCCACCAGGCAAAGAACCATGGCCAGCTAAAGTTCTTGCCTAGGGTAAAGGGAATATGGAATGGGCAGTGGAAGAAATACTAGCTGTGACCACGTGATCAGTTACAGGAATGAGGACTGTAATGATTATGAATATTTTTTCCTTGTTTTGAGTATGTTGTATATATACATAGAACAGATATCTTCGTTTTCTTCCCAATCTCGTCCTCTTATCATACGACATATGTTGTATTAACTTCATGTTGCAGTAGTTAAGTTATAAGATATCAAGTTTAAGAGTGAATATACTCAAGGACTTGTACCATATTCTGGGGGAAGTTAGTGTGTTTCCAGTTTTACACAGGACAGTTGAGTATTGCTAGTGTTATTGTTTTTAGTTAGAGATTAAGTATGGTTTAAGGAGATGTGTATGGGTGCCAAGTTGACAAGGGGTGGATACGATGGCTAAGTTCATGTGTCATCATCATCCCTTTATGCCATCAATGGGGCTGAGGATTTAAGAGTTATCTATCCTCCCCTGCTTTTTTACCACCTAATTTGAAAGTATTTGCATTTAGGTTCAACACTTTGCTCTGGAATGTGCATCATCACTAAAGCACATTTTCATGGCAATACCTCCACAAAACCTTCCCCAATTACCCCCAGAGTATTCATTTCTTCTTTCCCTGAACAGTGAGGTGTAGATCATTACACCATTCAAATGGCGTTTATTTTTTGCCTTGGATTGTAGATATTTAAGTTCACTTATTTCTGCCAACAATTTGTAAATGCCTCAAAGGTAGAGCTATGCACCTTTTGTCTTTATTTCACCAAAGTCTTGCACACAGTGTGTACATAATATTTATTAAATCAATAATGCGTGTGCTCAATATTGCTGTGGATCATAAAGTTGTGGAAAATAAGCTCTTCAATTCAACGTATATTTATTGAATATATCCTCAGTATCAAGTACCATGACCAGTTGAGGATACAGACACAGTCCTGCCTGTGAGGCACTCACAATCATCATTAGGAAGCTGATGAATTATAAAAAAACTTGTATAAGTCCACAATAAAGATGTGGTCCAAAGGCTGTGCACAGGAGGGAGCAGTTAATCTAACCTGGAAGCTCAGGGAAATCGTCACAAAGTTGGAGCTATCAGAATTGTGTGCGTTTTAAAATTGATATATTCACATAATTCACCCTTTTAAAATATACAATTCAGTGGTCCTTAAATGATTCACAAAATCGTGTGACCATCACCACTATTCCAGAATATTTTCATCACCCCAAAAAGAAACCCCATAGCCATTAGTAGTCACTTCCCACTCCTCCCTCCCCCCAAGCCGTTGGCCATCACGAATCTACTTTCTATCTCTGGATTTGCTGATTCAGGATATTTCATCTAAATGAGGACTCATACAATATGTGGCCTTTTGTGTCTGGCTTCTTTTACTTGACATAATATTTTCAAGGCTCATCCTTGAAACTGATAAGAGAAAAGGCATTCCAGATAATTATTGCATCAAAACTCTCAGACTCCAAGTGCCACTAAGTTCAGGAGCCTTCATTACCTTCTTGAAGATAATCTCCAATGCTGTTTGGTACATTTTGGACTAAATCCATAAAATCACCCACTCTGCCTGGTAGAAACTATTCCTGCTTTCTTAATGGAATATTCTTTCTGCCACTGGCCCATTTGAAGTGAGATGTGGTGATTTTAAGGGTCAAATCCACAATTACTTGCCCAGCCGGCATAGTCATTGCTTTACAGACAAGTCTAGAGCTTTGGGCAGAATAAACCAGTGGGACATTAGCCTTTGAAAGGCTGATTGCCTGGTCCTCCTTGAGTACTGTTACAAGTGTGTGGGAAAAAGTCAGGACTTTTCTGGTTGCAAGAGACAGAGAAGACAACTCAATAATATAAACAAAACACAAATTTGTTGGTATTCTTGGGTCCAGGGAGTTGATGACTCTATTTTGGTGTAAACTCATGCTCTCATTCTCTTGGCCCTATTTTCTTTTGTCTTCTCTATTCTCTGGTATATTTCCCCCCCCACAGTGGCAACATGACTGCCAGTTACTCCAGGATTACCATCTATCCTGTTGGCAGCCTTTGTCAAAAACAGAACAATTCTTTAATAGTTGCTCCAGCAAAAATCTTGGGGTTAGCTATATTGAACTTCTTTGGATCTCAAGCCCATTCCTGAACCAAGCACTGTGCCCAGGGGAAAGGAAATATACAGATCATATGCCCACCCCAGGAATTAGGGAGTAGATTCAGCCTCCAAAATCTTATGGGATGAGTGTGGAGAAGGCGTAGTTCCTTAGGGAAAATTAGCATCCCCCTATGAAAAGGGGAAGTAAATACTGGGTAGGCAAAGTCCATTACAGTAGTTATAATTAATTCTATTTTACAGATAAGGAAACCAAAACCTGGAAGGTTTGCATAGGTTGCCCAAGGTCTCATTGCTAATATGTAGTAGTGCGGGGATGGGTACTCATGCCTGATTTTAAATTCTGGGTTTTATGCCATGTAGCCTATGATCTCAAATAACTTACACTCCAATAGCCCTAAGACCTTGTCAGCCAGCGGGGATCTCTTTTCAGATGCAAGTGTGTTTGGAAGAATAATGTGTTGTCATCAGTCATTAGAATATGTGTGCATAAATGTATTGATCATTTCCAACTTCAGCCAGTTGAAGTTTTAGTGGTAAAAAAAGGGAGGGAGCTACCTGAAGGAGAGATTGGAGTAGGATGTCACAATGAGCAAAGGCACTTTTACCAATATTAGAGCATCAGCTGTTTGACAGGGAAAAGGGGAAGAGTTGCTAGCAGGGGGAGAGACATGTTGAAAACAAGGAAGCTTAGGGGAGCACGTGTGGCTCAGTGACTGAGCACCTGCTTCCCATGTACAAGGTCCCAGGTTCAATCCCTGGTACCTCCTAAAAAAAAGAGCGTAACCATTACTGCTTTAGTTTGCCAAAGGGCTGCCGATGCAAACTACCAGAAATGTGTTGGCTTTTATAATGGCTATTTATTTGGGGTAAAAGCTTACAGTTATAAGGCTGTAAAAAAGTACAAACCAAGGCACCATCAGAGATGCTTTCTCACCAAAGTCAGCTACTGTTGATCCTGGCGTGTTGCCACATGGTGAAACAAGATGGCCGTCAGTCTCTGTGGAGGTCCCTGCCTTCCCCTCCAGAAGCTACATCTCTTGGAGCTCAGCTTTGAACAACCAGGCATAAGGCTTGTCTTTTTCTGGGCCTCCTATATTAGTCTCAGCTGTTCTGCTCTCTTCTCAGGTTCAGCTATAAGCTATCAGGCACCTAGCAAGGCTGGTCTCCTCTTGAGCTGCTCCGTGGGCCCAGCCTCTTGGGGGCTTTGTGTTTACGCAATCCTCCCTCCCACAATGTAGGAATATGTCAGCTCCCCTTTATCCTCTGTCTCCCTTAATATCAGACCCAGCAAGAGGGCAGAGACTCAGCATGAATCACACCCCACTGATGTAATCCAATCAAAGGGAGTCACACCCAAAGGACTAGATTAGTTTACAAATGTAATCGTTCTCTTTTTAGGATTCATAAAATAATCTCAAACTGCCAGGTACCTAGTTCACAATTTGAACCACTTGTAGATCAAATGGTCTTAGATGAAATGAAGTGTGGTAAAAACAAATAACTATGAAAAAACTGTGCTGTGTTTTTAAAAAACATCCCCGACTCTTCTTGGTTCAGTACTATGCATTAGGCAGGCATGCCATATGTGAAAACTCTATAAAAGCACAATAGAAGGTAGTATTGTTTGGTATTAATGTGTTTGTTCAGTCTCCAGGCCTAGGAAATTGGAGCAGAAGAATTTAGACCTAGAAGAAAAGTCGTAGATATGGAAATACACTGCCCAGATCTCCCTTCAGAGAAAACCTTTCTGCCCACCTGTGGGGAATGGAGTCAGCAGGTAGCCTCCAGTTGTCAGCGCCTGCAGAAGGCCACAGCGCCCGAGGTCACACTCTGCAGTGTGCGGTGGCATTTGGTGATGAGCAAGGTGAGAGGATAAGGGCCTGGCCATTTTGACCCAGTATGGGACACTCTTGTGGAGCTTTGCACCAAAGCTCCCCAGTGGGTTGGCCAAGGTTTTTTCAGGTCTACATTTCATTTTAATGTCTTCCTCTGCCTAATCCAGCTTCCATCCCCACCCCTTCACAGGTTTTGATTCCTAATAAGCATCTTATACCCAAACTCCAACTCAACAGCTGCTTCCAAAGAACCCAACCTGTGACAGGCGAACTTAGTGATCATCTAATCAAAACTATCTTTTTAATATAATGAAGTTTTTTCCCCCAAAGTCAAAATTATACTCACTATAGAATGAGGTGAATATTTAAGTAAAAAGAAAAAATCAGTCATAATGTTGGCAGTCATCTTTGGAGATCATCTACCACAATCTTAAGTAATTGTACAATATTCAAACTTGGGGTGTATCATAATTTACTTATTTTATTATTCTTTTCTGTTTACTTTTCTAGTTTTTCACTAGTATAAATAAATAATCCCACAGAAAGGTATTCTTCTAAATGGTGTACTCTAAATGATTTTCTTAAAATAGTTTACCAGATGTGAAATTATGAATTTTAAAGGCCCTCAATAGTTTTCCAAAGGGTTGAATGAGCTTTTACTTTCACCAACAGAATACAACAGGGCAAGAAGGTGCCCCTTTCAGGGCATTTCCCCTATTTTATGAAAGTCCTGAATCTCAGATTAAATTCCCTTTAACCTGAATGTGGATAAAGCCTAAAAGTGCAAAGCAGCTCTTCCCATCAGCTCACCAGTATTCCTTCTCTCAGGCTTGGAATACCAACTCAGAAGATACTTTTGTGAGGAAAGAGGTAAACGGGTGGTGGTAAATGTGCAGAGCTTCCTCAATGGGGAGCAAAGAGGGAGATGTCACAGGGGAAGTGGCCTTGGAGAGAACCACTGGGCTGAGCTGCAGCAGTAGATGGGAACACGTGGACTGGGTGAGTCCATATGTTTCCAACATGGTGCCATGTGCATGTAGTAGCAGTGGAGGCAAACACAGCAGAAAAGTTGGGACACCCACACAATCTTTCATTTTTACAAAACAGTAATATTCTATAACACTTTTCCAGAGCCTTCTTGTTTTACTTAATATAGCATAATTTTTCCATATCATTAAATATATATCTATGCATGATTTACATAGTTTTTGTTGTACTAAATAATATAGATTCTGAGATAGGAACTAATATTTTCACCTTAAAGATGAGGAAACTGATGTGTGGAAAGATTTTTTTTTTTTAACTTCTTCAGAGCCCACAACTAGTAAGTGGAGCAGCTGGTGTTTAAATCCAGTTGCCTCTGACTCTAAAACCTAAGATTTTCCCATTGCACCATGTTGATTCTCAGGGCATAAATAAAAATAAGCCCAGCACCAACCCTCTTCTTTTGATACTTGGCAGAAGTTCAGGGAAGAAGGGTGTCTGTATGAGAAAGCAGAGTGGTAGAAATATGGTCCCAATCACATCCCCCTGAAATTTTTCTATTTTGCAATTAACAAGCTTATGGCAATCTAAATTCAGTTCAGGCACTTAAATATTAGGCACTGGGAACACAATGACAAAGAGGGATGCCAGTTTAAACAGATGCCTCTGCTTCAACACATTTCAAAAGCGGGGCGGGGGGTGTAAAGGGAAAAACAAGTTAATGGCACAGATGCCCTGGGGACAGATTCCCAGAGGGAGCCAGCTGAGGTCAGGGGGGCACTACTGGCCCCTCCCACGCATACTGCATTTATCAGAGAAATGTGACCTAATTAGAGTGGCACACATTTGCTCATAGTTGGATTCCTCTTGATACCAAAGGAAGCCTTTCTCCCTGGATTTCGGTGAGGAAGACACCACTCCTTTCTTGGGGGGAGGGGAAAGGGAGGTTGGGAGCGCACCACCCCGACTCCCTCACCTCTGAAAGGACGAATTTGCCTCTCAGTGAGGGTGCCTCCACCTCCCCCTAGGGGGCACTTGCGGCTGCTTCCGGACTACGTGTGCGCCATTCCTGGGGTACTTGGAAGTCCTGCTCTGTCATCAGCCGGCTGTCAGAGTCACAAAAAGCTCATGGTGTTTTGTTGTTTTGTTTTAGAGAAACAATTGGAGAGTGTTTCCTTGGCCCTCTGGGAGAGGAGGAAGGAGGAGTGGGAGGATTCCCTGCCCAGTTGGCTCCCCTCCACGCCCCCTCTCCTCCCTGGCCTCCATACGTGGTCCTTCCCGGAAACAACAGGCCCTCCTAAGGGGGGAGGCAGAAGGGTGTCGCCCGCCTTCAGGGAGCAATTACTGTGCACGATGCTGCTGGGAGCCAGTGCTCAGAGGAGTAGATTAACCATCTGAGCGAACTCCTAGCTCAGAGCACAAAGGAGGAAAGAACAGAATATTGCAATGCAAAGATTTATGAGGGGGAAAGACTCACGTAAGAAAAGGAAATTAGAAACCAAGCAAGCAGAATATTCAAAAGACAACCACACACCATGCATAATAATGAAGTTTCCATGACTCCCTTTGGCTCAGGACGGTTTGCTTAATAATTTATACAGCAATTCTCCCGCCCTCTGCTAACAGGTGGGTGTGGGGCTTTGCGAATATTTCCTCATTGCTCCTTTCACTGTTTCGGAGTGGAAGGGCGGGTCAATCAGAAGGATTTCCCTTGGGTACCCAGATGGAGAAACAAGCCTGGCATGCCTGCCAGTTGCATAAGGTAACAGAGTGAGACAATGGCAATTCTGGGACTAGTGGACGGATGTCCTCATCAGTGCCATATGGACAGCTTTGAAGTCCCTCAGGCACCTAAGTGGGGTGGGGGGAGGTCAGGGCTGACGAGTGTAGGCAGATGTCAGTAGACAGTGGACTTTGGAATGGAGGCAAGCCCACGGACCGTGCTGGGTCCCGTTGGAAATGATGCCCCAGAGACCGCATCTCAGGTTGGCTCTTGTCCGCTTGATTTAGGGCTTGGTGGGGATGGGGGGAGCGTGTATGCGGCATGCTCTGCTCCACTGCCATCACCCTAGTCAGGTCCGTTCCTCTCCGTTCCTGGGCTTGCAGCTACTTTGCCCTGCCTTCACCCTCTCACTTCCAGTCTGGACTCGGCACGCTGCTGCCAGACACATCTTCCTGAAACGCTGTTTCTATGGGTCACTCCCCAGATAAAAAACCTTTTGTGGTGAAAATTACAGACAAGCCACATCATTCCTGCAAATATGCTTTATTTGATGGACATGACGTTTTAAAAATCTTTTGAATTTGTTTCCAAAGCTAAAAAAGAAGGTTTTAGATAAAAATATGAATTTCCAGCTTCTCATGAAAAATTAGAAGATTTGGCAACTCTAGGTCTGTATTTCCATATTGTAATAATTGACAGACTAGCAATTGCTACCTTCAGAAAGGGCAAGTGTTCTTGAGTTCCCCTCTGTTCCTACCTTCTTCCTGTCTATCACCTCTCACCCTCCTCCCACCCCACCAGCTTTACTCAGGAGGGTGATCTGCTTGGGCCCTTAACGCTGAATTTGTGATTCCTGTTCCATAGCAACCCCTGGCCCAGAGCAGAGGTTCCCAAACCTAACTGCCTATCAGCATTACTGAAGGAGCTCTAGCTTCATGGTCCTTGTGCCCAGTGATGATAGTTCCACAAGTCTGGGCTAAAAAAAAAGAAAGAAAACACTAATAGTGATGTTGTTACTTAGCCAGGCAGTGGCACTGAGGATGAAAAGGAAGGGTCAGTTATAAAGCGATATTTTTGAAGTAAAAGCAATACAATTTAATAAGTTGACTATGGGGTATGAGGGAGATAAAGAAGACTAAGAGGGCTCCAAGGTTTCTTGCTGAGTAACTAGGTAGATAGTGGCAACATTTACTGGAAGAGGAAGTCCTAGAGGAGGAGCAGGTTTGGGGAGACCATTCAGTGGAGATACACAGGAAGCTGTTGGATCTTTGACTCCAAGACTCAATGGCAAGGTCTGGGCTAGAGACAGAGTTTGTGGAGTCACCAGCCATGAGGTGGTTGGTCCATGAAAGTGAAGATACAGCCCAGGAAGGGGATGTGATCTGAGAAGACAAGAGGGCCAAGGTGAGAATCCTAGTGTGCACCTGGTAGAAGAAGGGGGCAGGTCAGTGAAGGAGATTGAGAAGAAATGACCATAATGGGCAGCATGGGAAGCATCAGAGGAAAGTACGCCTCTGAGCTTCTAGATGGCAGAGGTTAGAGACATCAAATAAAATGAGGACTGGAAAAATCTATTGGATTGGGAAATTGGGAGGAGGTCATTGTTTTGTTTTGTTTGCAGAGTGCATTAGTTGAAGGGATGGAGGCAGAAGCCTTATCACTGTGGATTGACACATGAATGGGAGAAGAGTGGAAAAGTGCAGTTACAGACTATTCTTTTGAGAAGTTTAGTTAAGAAGAAGAAAAGTTGCTAAGGAAGTAGAAGGATTTGCAGGATTGGAGAGGGTGTTTTAGTTTTCTTCAGACAGAAGAGGCTTGAGCATTTTTATAGTTGGATTGAGCAGTGGAAAAGGAAAGGATGAGCCTCAAAAAGAAGGGAGAAAAAGTGTGGAGCAGAAGCAGGAGGACAGTAAAGGGTATGAGAGGAAGAGCACATGACCAGCGTAGAGACCAGGAAAAGGGACCCTTCATCCCCTAGGTCTGGAAAAAGGAGAAGAGGGAGTAGGTCCAGAGGTGCAAAGTTGATGGAATTCATGTCTGGTTGCTTCAAATTTCTTTAAAGTAGGAGGCAAGGCAGGTGGCTTGAGAAGAGTGGTAGAGGAATAGAATAGTTGCTGTGGAGAAGGGCTGACCAAACTGATGAGGTTGTGATAAAATAATTTCCGAAGCTCTCTGAGGGCCTAGGCTGGAAACATGAACTTGTAGCAGCACAAAGTTACACAGCTGGTGCTTTCCTTTAGTGGTCTCAGCAGCCTGGATGTAGGGACCGGGGTGGTGGGTGTTTGGCTTGAGTCAGGGTTGGGGATAGCAGGGCAGATTGGTAGCAGGGCAAAGGAGAGCGGGCATTGAGGGTGTTTCCAAGAGTGGTTGAAATGATACAGGAAAACATTTAGGCTGGTTAGCAAAGGCTGTAACGAGGAAGATAGATGGGGACTAGCTCTTCCTTTATCTAGATAGAATCTCACAGCACTCAGCACCTCTCACGTTTATTTTGTCACCTCATAATATGTTATTTACAGTTGTTTTGCATTTTCATCTGACAGCTGGTATTAACTAACAAAAGCTGAGAACTTTAAGCCACTTAAACTCTATTATGATTTAGTTTCTAAGAATACCAATGGTCTGTAGTGTGCGAACCAATGGGGGAAGCTGGGGTCTCAAACATGAACTGAGAGATGCTCAGAATAAAATGGATTAAGGAATTTTCTAAGGCTGGAGAAGGAACCAGCCACATCTGTCCACATGTGTGGTTGTGTCAGCTCCTTTAAGGTTGGTTACCAAGCAACTCATTCACCAGAGAATAATTATGAGGAAACACTCATTTTGTTGACTAACTTTTCTATTGTGTTCAGGTGTGTTTCAGAAAGAAAAAACCTGCTCCCCTCTAAAGATTGTTTTAGGCCTGAAATGGGTTGGGTGGTTAAAATAAAGATGTAACACTTGGTTAGGAAAAAAGCATTATGAGAAAGTCATTCTATATCTGCAAAGATGTTACCTACCTCCACTTTATTATTTTTTAAATATGTTTTTTATTTTTTCTAAAAGAGACTTAGATTTCATAAAATGTTACATAAAAAAATATAAGGGATTCCCATATGCCCTACTCCCCCCACCTCCCACTTTCCCCCATATTAACAACTTCTTTCATTAGTGAGTTACATTCATTGCAATTGATGAAAACATTTTGGAGCATTGCCACTAAGCATGGATTATAGTTTACACTCTCTCCCACTCAATTAAGTAGGCTGTAGCAGGATATATAATGGCCTGTATCTGTCATTGCAATGTCATTGAGGACAATTCCAAGTCCTAAAAGTGCCCCCATATTACACCTCTTTTTCCCTCTCCCTGCCTTCAGCATCTCCGGTGGCCACTGTCTCCACATCAGTGATATGATTTCTTCCATTTGTAGAATCACAATAAGCCTATAGTAGAATACCAGTAAGTCCACTCTAGTCCATATTATATTCCCCAATCCTGAGGATTCTGGGGTGGTGATGCCCACTCCACCTCTAATTGAGAGGGGGCTTCAATCCCATGTGGCTGATGGGTGGGACTCTCTTGCTTGCAGTTGTAGACTCTTTTGGTTCCTTGGTATGGTGGTTGTCCATCCTTACCTCCTTGTTAGTTGTCCTGGGTGAGTCGAATGAACTGGAGAGGAGGTGTTGCAACTCTGCTGAGGCTCAGGGCCCAGCTGGCATATGGACAGCCCAAAGATTCAGGTGTCTTGGGCGAGCACCTACCAACTCCAGCACCAAATGTAGGTTAAAATAGAAGGGACAGAAGAGGCATGTGTAGAGAAGTCACAACTGAGTCCAACTCTGTCACACTCGGGAGCACAAACTCCAAAGTAGGGCCCACTGGCAAGGCACCAAACTCCGGAGCTATCTGCCATGACCGTAGCACCTGGGTGTCTCCAGAGCCCTCAGGAGCCCACTATTTGGGGTAGTATCTACTTTGGCAGTCTATGTGAATCCTGCTGAGACGTGCATAAGCATTACCTCTCTGATGACCTCCCAACTCACTTTGAAGTCTCTTAGCCATATAAACTCATTTCTCTTTACCTTTTCCCCCTTTTATTCAAGGTCTATTTCCAGTTGTATTGCTAGTTGGTGCTTGGTAGTAATCCCTTGGTGCCAGGGAGGATCATCCCCAGGAGTTATGTCCCACATTGGGGGAAAGGTAATGCATTTATATGCTGAATTTGGCTTAGAGCCTACCTCCACTTTAAGCAGGACTTACTATGATCCTAGCTAGAAGAATTTAGAGAGGAAGTATTCAGAGATAAGAAAAGTGTTGAGGTGGTATACCAGTTATCTATTTCTTGTCTCAGTTTCAAATTCATTCTCCATTGCCTGCTCTGCAAAATGAAGACAGACTCTTTAAATATTTTTGCTTTGCCAGCTGGAAATATTTTTTCTTTGTCAGTAAAAGTGAAACAGCCACTTACCAGCTCCCTTGAAACCACCATTCACTAACCCACTTTTCAGAGTAGCCCCTCCCTTACTGGTTTGTAGAAGTTTCTACTTGCCTTTCATTCAAATGAAAGCATACAATGTGTAATCTTTTGTGATTTGCTTCTTTCACTTAACATAAGGCTTACAAGGTACAGCCATGATGTATCATGTGTCAGTACTTCATTCCTTCAAAGAAAAAAATTTTTTAGAGAAGTTGTAGGTTTACAGAAAAGTCATACATAAAACACAGATTGCCCAAATACCACTTCTTGTTAACACTTGCATTTGTTACAGCTGATGAAAAAATATTATTATAATTGTACTATTAACCATAGTCCATGGTTTACATTAAGTTTCCCTGTTTGGGTTGTACAGTCCTATGTTTCTTTTTAAATTTTTATTCCAGTAACATAGATGCAACCTAAAATTTCCCCTTTTAAACACATTCAAATATAATTCAGTGCTGTTAATTACATTCACAATGTTGTGCTACTATCACCGTCATCCATTACCAAAACTTTTCCATCATCCCAAGTAGAAACTGTACATTTTAAGCCTTAACTCCCTATTCCCTACCCTGTCCCCTGATAACCTATACTCTAGATTCTGACTTTATGAGTTTGCATATTCTAATTATGTCACATTAGTAAGATCATACAATATTTGATTTTTTGTGTTTGGCTTATGTCATTTAACAGGATGTCTTCATGGTTCACCTATGTTGTCAAATGTACCAGAACTTTATTACTTTAAAAAAAAAAAAAATTTATTGAAGTATATCATTCATACATGAATGTACTGAAACTATAAGTGTTCAGTAAAAATTGTGAACTTACAAAACATGCATAACATCATACAGGGCTCCCACACATCACCCCCCCCCCCACAAACACCCTGCATTGTTGTGAAACATTTGTTAACAAATCATGAAAGAGCATCGTCAAAAAAGTATTACTACCAACTATAGTCCACATCTTTCTCCCCTATACATTTTTTTTTAAGCATTTATTTATGTATTTACTTTTATCCATTTTTACCCCCTCCACCGTTTTTGCTGTTTGTGTGTCCATTTGCTGGGTGACTCTGTGTCCGTTTCCTGCCCTCTCTTCTCATCCTTCTCCTCCTGTCTTCACTGGGATTTGATCTTCAGAACCTCCGTTGTGGGAGAGAGGTGTCTTACCACCTGCTCCACCTTAGTTACTGGTTTTTAGGTGTGTCTCGTCTTGGTTCTCCCTTGTGTCACTCTCCTGTTACATCATCATCTTGCTGCATGGCTCACGGGGCCTGGTGGTGCACCCGCATATGGGGCCTGATTGCCCACGCATCTTCTATATTTTTCTTTTTTATAATTTTTACCGGGTGGTCCCGGGAATCAGACCCAGGTCCCTCCATAGGGGAGACAGATGCCCAACCACACAAGCCACATCCATCCCCCTCCTATATCTCTTAAGGTTGACCAAATATACCCAAAGTTACAGTCTTTTCCCATACAGGATGGTCATATAATAAATCAGGATTTGTTTATCACCAGCATTCCAAAAACCAGACCTAGGGAGAAACACTAGGTCTGGGGGCACACGCATGGTTTCTAATACAGAGAATGTTTAGCCTACCCTGATTATCACATTCCTTTTTAATAGCTGAATAATATTCCATTGTGTTTATATACCACATTTATCTATTCATCTGTTAATGGACACTTGGGTTGCTTCCATCTTTTGGCAATTGTGAATAATGCCACTATGAACATTGGTGTGCAAATATCTGTTCAAGTCCCTGTTTTCAATTCTCTGGGGTATATACCCAGAAGTGAGATTGCCTGGTCATATGGCAATTCTATATTTAACTTTCTGAGGAAATGCCAAACTATCTTCCACAGCAGCTGCACCATTTTACATTCCCACCAACAGTGAATGAGTGTTTCTATTTCTCCTCATCCTCTCTAAAACTTATTTTCCTTTTTTTTTTTTTTAATAGTAGTCATTCTAGTGGATGTAAAATGGTATCTCATTATGGTTTTGATTTGTATTTCCCTAATAACTAAAGATATTTAATATCTTTTATTTTTTGGCCATTTGTATATCTCCTTTGAGGAGAGGTCTATTCATGTCTTTTGCACATTTTTTAATTGGGTTATTTTTTTGTTGTTGAGTTGTAAGATTTCTTTATATATTGTGGATATTAAACTAGTGTTGGATTTATGGTTTCCAAATATTTTCTCCCATTCTGTAGGTTGTATTTTTACTTTCATTATAAAGTCCTTTGATGCACAAAATTTTTTTATTTTGATGGGGTCCCATTTATCTATTTTTTCTTTTTACTCATGCTTTGGATATAAAGTCCAAGAAACCATTGCCTAACATGAGGTCCTGAAGATGCTTCCCTATGTTTTCTTCTAGGAGTTTCATAGTTTTCGTTCTTATATTTAGGTCTTTGATCAATTTTGAGTTAATTTTTGTATGTGGTGTGAGGTAGGGGGTCCACCTTCATTCTTTTTGTATATGGACATCCAGTTTTTTCAACACCATTTATTGAAGAGACTATTCTTTCCAAATTGAGTGGACTTGGCATCTTTATCATAAATCAATCGGCCATAAATGTTAGGATTTATTTCTGAGTGCAATTCAATTCCATTGGTCTATATGTCTATCCTTGTGACAGTACCATGCTGTTTTGGTGGTTGTGGCTTTATAATAAGTCTTAAATTGGAAAGTGTGAGTCTTCCAACTTTGTTCTTCTTTTTCAAGTTGGCTTTGGCTACTCAGGGCCCCTTACCTTTCCATATAAATTTGATGATTGGCTTTTTCATTTCTGTAAAGATGCCTGTTAGGTTTTTTTTAAGATTTATTTTTATTTATTTATTTCCCCTTGCTGCTTGTGCTCACTGTACCCATTTGCTTTGTCTTTTTCTGTCTCTGCTTGTCTGCCTTTGTTGCGTCAGCTCACCGTACTGCATCATGCAGACCAACTTGCCTTCACCAGGAGGCCTCCGGAATCGAACCCAGGGCCTCCCATATGGTAAACAGGATCCCAGCCAAATTGAGCCACAGCCACTTCCCCTTGTTAGAATTTTGATTGGAATTGTATTTAATCTGTAAATTGCTGTGGGTATAATTGGCATCTTAACAGTATTTAGTCTTCCAATCCATGAATACAGAATGCCCTTCCATTTATTTAGGTCTTCTTTGATTTGTTTTGGAAATGTTTTGTCATTTCTGTGTACAAGTCCTTTATATCCATGGTTTGATTTATTCCTAGATATGTGGTTCTTTTAGTTGCTATGTAAATGGAATATTTTTCTTGATTTTCTCTTCAAATTATCCATTACTAGTGTATTGACGCACTACTAATTTTGGGATGTTGATCTTGTACCCTGTCACTTTCCTGAATTCATTTATTAACTCTGGTAACTTTGTTGTAGTTTTTTTTCAGGATTTTCTGTATATAGGAACATATCATATGCAAATAGTAAAAGTTTTACTTCTTCTTTTCCACTTGGATGTCTTTTATTTCTTTTTCTTGCCAAATTGCTTTGGCTAGAACTTCTAGTATGATGTTGAATAACAATGGTAACATTGGGCATCCCTGTCTTGTTCCTGATCTTAGAGAGAAAGCATTCATTTTTTTCATCATTGAGTATGATGTTAGCTGTTTTTGTTCCATATATGGCCTTTATCATCTTGAGGAATGTCTTTGTATTCCTAGTTTTCTACATGTCTTTTATCAAGTATAAATCTTGTTGAATGCCTTTTGTGTATGAGTTGAGATGATCATGTGGGTTTTTTTTTTTTTTTTCTTAATGGCTGAATAATATTTCTGCATATGAATATATCACATTTGTTTTTCCATTCATCAATTAATGGACATTTGGGTTCTTTCCAGTTTGGGGATATTATGAATAGTGCTGCTATTCTTTACATGTTCAGACAGATGTTTTCATTTCTCTTGTTTAAATACCTAGGAGTGGAATTGCTGGACTGTATAGTAAGTTTTTGTTTCACTTTTTAAAGAAACTGCCAAAGTGTTTTTCTAGGGTGGCTGCATCATTTTATATTCCCACCATCCATGTTGTATAAGGGTTCCAATTTTTCCACAACCTTGCTAACACTTGGTATTGTCTTTTTTTTTTTTTTTTTTAAGATTTTATTTATTTATTCATTTATCCCCCCCTTGCTGCTTGTGCTCGCTGGGTCAGCTAACCACGCCATGCGGGCGGGCTTGCCTTCACCAGGAGGCTCCAAGAACCGAACCCGGGGCCTCCCATATGGTAAATGGGAGCCCTACTGATTGAGCCACAGCCACTTCCCTGTCTATCTTTTTTATTGTAGACATTCTAGTAAGCTATGGTTTTAATTTACATTTCCCTAATGACTGATGACATTGAGTATCTTTTAATGTGCTTATTAGCCATTTATATATCTACTTTTGTGAAATATCTATTCAAATCCTTTGGCCATTTATTTTAAAAATGGGTTGTTTGTCTTCTTACTGATTTATGTGTTCCTCTTTACTTCTTACTAGCCAATTCCTTATTACTCCAATCCCCTGTTATAATCAATACTTCTTTATATTAAATTTGCCCTACTCAAATTGCTAGGTGGCACCTATCTCTTGATTGGACTCTGACTTACACAGGTGGCTACTAATATTTATTCTCTGGTAACCTGGGAGGAAATACCGAGACAGAAATAAGAAAAAGAACACTTTGGAGCTGGACCAATTTGCACTAGTATCTGTTTTGCCTCTTACTTCTGTATGGCTTTAGACAAGGAATTTTTAACCTTTCTGAACTCATGCTATTATCTAATAAAATGGCAAAATAATGCCAACCTCACAGGACTTTCTTAATGATTAGAGATAAGATACATAAATAGCTTATCACAGAGATTGGCACTTAGAAGGAACTCAATAAGTGACAGCTAACAACAACAAGTGGTCAAGAACTGAAAATAAGTTGTGGAGTGTACTGTAGTTAAGAGTACTATTCAAAGTTAAGCTACATTTGAAGAAAAGTCCTTGATATTATTGACTTTCACTTTGCTCTGTGTTATTCACCACTGAGTGATAGTTAAGACTCTGCTGACTGGCCATCCTGTCTGATTCAGCCTTTCATGGTAGCTTTGGACTTTTAGTGGTCTCCAACTTAGTCTCCAGCTTTTTTCCTTTCCACCTCCTTCCTTCCTACTTTCTTACTTCTTCTCTACTTCCCTATTCTAAAAAAGAATTTAAGGAGCTTATAGAGACACAAGTGATTAAGATAAGTTAAAATTAGATGAAAGAAAGAAAGAAGGAAGG
>JAKSZT010054309.1:416121-454124 GCA_026826555.1 Tolypeutes matacus
AAGGAAGGAAGGAAGGAAGGAAGGAAGGAAGGAAGGAAGGAAGGAAGAAAGAAAAAGCAAACATGGAGAATAAGGATACCAAAATATATCCCTAAGAGTGCCAACTTACTATTATCAACTGGGCCACCAGTTGGTGCTAAACTTGCTGGAGACAAATAGGAAAGAGGGGAACTAATTAACTGCCTAATTACAGTAGTCATGAAGTAAAAACAAGCCAGTATAACCTATTCCTGATACCAAGCCAGAATGAAATTTTTTCTCAAAGAGTATCATAAATAAGATCTTGTGTAAGATAATGAAGAGGGTCCTCTAGAACCTTTTTATGGTAGGTACTGTGATGGCATTCATTTAGAGTGACCACACCAAAGCTCAGTTCAATATAAGCAGTTATCCAGGGGGCCAGTTCAATAAGGTCTGCTTTAAGTGACTGTTAATAAAGGTCTAGATTTTAATACATGTTGGATGGCAGTGGTTTCACACTGTTCTCCATGGAAAACTATAGGATGTGGCTAGTCTGTGTTTCTTGGTAAGCAGGACCCTATCCCATAGTGGGCTGTCACACTATAGGTAGGGTAACCTACTTAATTTATTTATTTTATTTTATTAATATTACTATTCTTTTTTAGGTATGGTAACTTTTGGCATTGTTCCCTTGAGCCCTGCCAGTCCTGTCTTCTACCACTTATGGCCTGGCTCAAGCAATTTTTAGGTTGAACCTGTGTTGTCCTTCCTTCTCCTTCCCGTCAGTCCTTAAAATCCTGACTTATTCACCTATTTTTATCTATTTTTTCATCTATTCTCATTCATCTATTCTTCTTTCCATCTCTGTGACCTTGAGCAACTTCTTTATCCTTTCCAAGACTTATTTTTCCCCCAACTATAAAGAGGCCACATCTATGTCACGGTGTTGATGTGAAGAGTAAATGACTGAGAAAATAAAAAGGTTAACTGGAAATGAAAAAGAGCAAATGAGAGTTCATGTGGAAAACCTCTAGCACAGTGCCTGGCAAATAGGAGACAACTGATAAATGTTGGTCCTCCTTCTCTCCCCACTCCCCCCTTTTTTGGGAATCCCCGTCCCTTTAACATGATATGGCATTTTATTTTTATTGACTTGTCAAATCTGGTGCTTTACTTATTCCATGTATGCGCTTTCTTTATAGGAGACTATGCTTTTCCATTCTTTGAAGCCCCTTCTTCCCCCAAATTGCAGATCATAGTGCTTTGAGCATAGTGGCTATTCAGTGCGGATGGATTGAATGAATCCAGTTGGAATGATTTGAAAAGGATGAGTAGAGCAGGATGGAGGACAAGTCCCACACCCTATCTGAGGGTCTACATAGCAGTTAGTTAAAGCCATGGCAGGACTGTTTTCCCAAGTTCCCCTCATATCATTTTCCAAAGCTATTATTTCCCTTGTCAGAGAGAGAGAGAGGTGTATATGTGTGTGCACTCACACGCATGTGTGTGTGTGAATGGAAGGGGGGAGGTAAGGATAAACCGGAACATTTTCCTGTTCACTCAACTTCAGTAAATACCTCAAATATTTTAATAGTCATATTTTCTCAACTGTCTTGCAATTTAATTTGAGGGCTTTGGTAATGCACACCTGTTAGTTCAATAAGGATTTTTTTCTTAAATAAAGAGAAATTTTGTGTTTGAATGAAAGCTACATACCGAGAGAATCTAATTTTTTAAAAAATCTCTTTATTGTAGAACTGTTGTCGAACATGAGTGAAACACCTCCCCCACCCTTTTCCACCCTTTTGCACCTTTTCAAGAAACTTGAAAGTAGCTCATGGTCCTTAGTGAAAATCAGCAGACTATTTAACTTTTCCTGGATGAGTTTTAATAAAAAAAAAGAACTGCCCTCCTCTCGGTTTATAGAACAAAGAGGGTGTAGGGAGGGTCCAGGGTGAAGAAGGCAGGTCTGCCTGCCTGCTTAGGGAGCTCAGGCAGATCAAAGCATGTCAGAGTGTTCAGGGCAGCCAGCCCCAGGTTTCCTTTGAGTGAGGGCTTAATGAGCCTGAAGGGAGACAGGCCCAGTTGGAGCCGATGCTTAGTCCCCTTTTTAATATCTGCAGCCAAAAAATGAAATAAAATATCAAAAAAAAACATTTCACCTAGAGGAAAGAGACGGAGAAGTATACCAACTCAATCCAGGGATGCGGTTTGGGTGTAAGTGGAAGGATGGTTTTGAGAATGGCTTTGTGTAATGATTTAGAGTATGGTATTCCCTCTTAGCAGACGCTTCAGAAAGTTCTCTTTGTTTGGTTCTGACCACTTGGGACATTGCACATTGACTTCAATAGTCAGGTAAGGTCCATCCAATCCAGATATTTCTGAAGAATCTTTTTTTTTTTTTTTTTGCCTTGGGACTTTATGAAGATGGAAGTACCCATATTCTGGAATTAGAACTTTGTGTGTTTTACTATACAGCTAATCCATGCATATATAAAGCAAGGATATAAAATGGCCTTGCTGAGAAACTGGTAAAAATACTTAGGTCTGACTAAGAATTATTTGTGTTCTGGTTGAATTTGTAATACTCTTATTCTAGTTCTATAGATCTTCTTTTATGTGCCATGTATTTTTTTCTTTAAAAATGGACTGCAAAATAAAACAGAAAAGAAAAAACAAAAAAGGACTGCAATGAGATGTGTCTTTCTTTCACTGGGGCCTTTATTTTGTCTTCATTGTGTGCTGGCTGGAGATCCATTTTCTGTACAGTTTTAATTAGCATATTGCCAAGAAAATCTTTGACTCTCTCCAAGGAGTAAAGAACAATAATCAGATGAGAACTGCCGCAGCCTCCCACAACCACATCTACCCTCCTACTAGTTTCTGTTCCAGTGTCTTTCTGTCTTTAACACAGATAAACCCTCTTCTCAGTACAGCCAACTCCTCTGCTTGTGCTCTCAATCCATCCCCTTTGACCTTCTCAAGCCCATCACTCCAGCAATTCTCCCCACCTTTGCCCCCTTTCATCTATCTCCATTGGATCATTGTCATTAGCAAACCCAGGTGCTGTTATTTCTACCTTCTAGAAAATACGTTTCTTCCTGACCCCACTTTCATTTACATACCATTTCTCTTTTCTCCTTTACAACATTCCAGCTCCTAGAAGAGTTGCTGCCTCTAATTCCTTCCTCCTGGTATCTCTTAAACGCACTCCAGTCAGGAGTTCATCTCCATCAGTTCACTGAGTCTCCTTTTGTCTAGGTCCACAATGTCTTCAGTGCAGCTAAATCCAATGCTCATTTCTCAGTCCTCGTCTTATTCTACCTATAAGGAGAATCTGAAAGAGCTGATTGCTCCCTCTACCTGAAAATACTTTCTTCCCATGGCTTTCAGGATACCACACTCTTAGTTGTTCTCCTGAGTGGGTGCTCCATCTCAGACTCCTTTTCTAGTTGCTCCTTTTTTCCCCCAGCCTCTTAATGTTGTAGGGCCCTGGAGCTTCCTCCTTGGAACTTTTATCTTATTTTGTTATACTCACTCCCTTGTGATCTCATCCAGACTCTTGGCTTTAAATGCCATCTATGTGGCATTTCCAGTTCAAATCTGTCTCCTAAACTGCGGACTCAAATATCAAACTGGCTACTCAACATCTTCACTTGAATGTCTAATAGACTGCTCAAACTTAAAACTTCCTACATTGAATTCCTGATCTCCCTCCTTCCCCAAACCTGTCCTACTCACATCTTCCCCGTCTCAGATAATGACAATACCATCCTTCCAACTGCTCAGGCTAAAAATCTTGGAGTCATCCTTGACTCCTTTCTTTTACACTCCATTTCCAATCTATCAGGAGCCCTAACGACTCTCTCTTCCTTTAAAATATATCCATAACCTGACTCCCTTTCACCAACTACAGTGTGACCGTCCTGGCTCAAGCTACTGTCTTGAACCTCTTGCCTAGATTGTTGCAAAATAGCTTCATAACTGGTCCTTACTACTATTATCTACCCCACTCCATACAATCAAGTCTCAACATAGTAGCCTCAGTGATTCTTTGACATCATAAGCCACACCATGCCATTATTGTCTAAAAATCCTATAATGGCTCCTGTTTCACTTAGCATGAAGGCCAAAATCTTTATGATGGCCCTTCCCTCTATCATCTCTCCAACTTTATCTCCAACTTCTCCCTGCCCCACCCCCAACTCTAGCCACAGTGTTCTTACTTGTCAGCAAATCTTCCAAACACACTCTCAGGATCTTTGCACTGGCTGTTTCCTCTGCCTGGGGTGCTCTTCCCCCAGATATCTCCATGCCTACCTCCCAGGCTTCTTTCAAATCTCTGCTCAAGTGTCACCTTCTAAGTGAGGCCAACCCTGACCACCCTATATAAAATTGCAGCCCCACCCCCACCCTACCTTGTAGTCACTCCTGATTCCCTTTTGTATTAGCTAGCTATTGCTGGGTAACAAATTGCCCTCAAACTTAAAATAACAATAGACATTTATTATTTCTCACAGTTTCTATGAGTCAGGAATTTGGGAGCATATTAGCTGGGTGGTTCTAGCTTGGAATCTCCCAAGAGGTTGTAGTCACATGTTAGCCAAGACTGCAGCAGTCATCTGAAGGCTTGACTAGGGCTAGGGATCTGCTTCCAAGATGGCTCACTCACAGACTATTGGCAGGAGACCTCAGCTCCTCCCTACACGGACCACTCCCAGGGCTGCTTGAGTATTCCTAGTGACACGGAATGAACCAGGCAGAAACTGTATTGCCTTTTATAACCTAGCCTTGGGGGTCACACACTAACACTTCCACAATATCCTATTGGTATCATAGGCCAGCCCTAGTCAGTATAGGAGGAAAAACACAGTGTGTTTTCAGGAGGTAAGTATCATTAGCTGGTTATCACGCCGTTACTCTGTTTTTTCCCCACAGTAGCTGTCACCTTCTAACATACCCTGTAATTTGCTTACTTAATATGTTTATTTTGCGTCTCCCCAAACTAGAATGTAAGTTCCTTGATGGTGGTGGTCTTGATCTATATACCACGGTTATATCTTTAGTGTCTAGAAGAATGCCTGGTATATAGTAAGTACTCAAATATTTGTCAAATGAATAATTGAATATAAAGCTCTGCAAAATTCTCTCTGGCTACCCTGATTATTATTCTGGAGCAATGTCTCTCTCTTGAATTGCCAGGAGCTCAGCTCTATCTGGGTCTTTGGTCTTCTCTGAGCCTTCAGTGACCTGTCTTTGTTTTCTGACCCACTCTGTTTAGTGCCTTTGCTGGAATGAATAACTTCCTGATTGAGATCTGAGGTAAGAACAAATCCACCCCCCCACACTGGAAACCTCCCAACATGCATATAGTAAGTAAGAGGTTTTCTTTGACTATTTCATGACCAGTATATGTAAAAATAATAGAGTCTCACCCCCAATGTCTTCTGACCCAATCAGGCACTTATTCTGAGGAAAGAATGATAATAAGTGGAAGGAGCAAGTCAAAGAAAGGAGCTCTGCAGTTAAGGTGGCTGTCATAGAGCCAAGGGTGCCTGATGGCTCTGTTCTGTAGCCTAAGGATTGCCTGACAGCTCCATCCTAGAATGGGGTTGAAGACAGACCTTATCGCATGGCAGCCCCGGAGATATCCCTGTGCTCCTCCCAGTGACACATGGCGGTGGGCAGCTTTGCCATCAGGTGAAGGGACTGAGACTGCTGAGGATGGCTGAGCTCTGGCCACTGCGGTTCCATTGGCTGTCCCTTGGGCACGGAGCATTCTTCTTAGGGAGGGAAGGTGTATCCACCCAAGAGGCTGTGAGCCATGCTGACTGAAGGGAGCAGGAGCTCCTGCTCAGCTTCTGGCCTGGGAATCTTCTCAGATGAGGACAAATATACATGTTTATGTCTTTACAGCTAAACATTTTAAAATGTTCTTCATGAAGAAGGGGGAAATTATCCATAATTATTACTTAGAGATAACTACTGTTAATATTTGGGGTAAGTCCTTCCAGACTTCTCTCTTCTCTGGCTTTTTCCACTTAATATGCAAATTTCATTACATGTCAATAAATATACTTCCAAGTACATCAATTTAAGTGATTGTAGTGAAGGGGATGTGGCTCAAGAGATTGGGCTTCTGCCTACCACATGGGAGGTCCCACGTTGAGTTCCCGGTGCCTCCTGAAGAAGGTGAGCTGGCATGGCGGGCAGGCGCCGTGAGCTGATGCAACAAGATGATGCAACAAAAGAGACACAAAGAGGAAAGACAATGAGAGACACAACAAACCAGGGAGCTGAGGGGGCTCAGGTGGTTGAGCACCTCCTAAAGAGAAGATGAGCAGACACAGAGAGCACACAGCAAATGGACACAGAGAGCAGACAGCCACCGCAGACAACAAGGGGGGGACAAATAAATAAAATAAATCTTTTTTTAAAAAGTGACTGTAGAGTATCTCTGTGAATAAATTAAAAGGGCTTTTGAATGGGACAAGAAGACATGGTTTGTATAATCCTATATTGCATCTCATCCATCTTCCACCTGTCAATACCTCCAGATACCACATTCCCACATGCTCAGCATGGCTGTAAAACAGAGCGCTCTTTCCTCTGAATCATTCCCTCCACCCAAAGTTCATTCTCCTAGCCACCTGCACTCAAAGCCCCTGGGTCACTTTTGCTCCCTTCTCTTAATATCTGCCAGTCACCACATCTTGTCAATTCCTCCTTTGCAATACTTTTTTTAAAAAACCTCCTCCTCTATTTATTTCTGCTTTCAGTACTCTAGGCCAGAACATCATTAATTTTTATGCCTAATTACAAAGTTCTCCAACTTAATGTAATTGTTCTTTAGTTTCTGTCCCTGCATTCAGTCTCTTTTTTTCTAATTCATTCGACAGAATGCTTCCAGACCTCAAATACTGCTCAAGAATCTTCAATGAGTTCAAATTTCCTAAAAGTACCTTGCAGTTGTATAGTACAATGCATATCTTTCCTATTTCTGAAAAGAAAGTATGCTGGAAGCATACAGAAACATATACTCTTCATTAAAGATATCTACCTGCATCTGTAATTTAACAATATCTGTAAGCCTCGATGCCTAGTCCAACACTTTACATTGGCTCGAAGACATCAGTGAACAAATGAATGCAGCATACCCTGTTATCCAAATGACTGCCACCAGAGAACTGGAGTTATATTTTCTTGGGGTTAAAATTTAAAATTTCATGGGCAGACAGGAAAATCTTGGCAAGGAAGAAATTAGCATGGTGGGCAGGCGTCGGGTGCTATGCTGAGAATGTTGGTGGTGGAAAGTTTTCAGCATTTCCTTAAGGGTTTACATTAACAGCTCTGCAGCCTATCCAAAATCTGGGGCCTCTACTGCTCTCCACTTTCCCTGACTTCTCTCCCTCCGACCCCTGGAACATCTCCCATAAGTTTGTTGGGAAAAAGGTAAAATATTCTTTTCTGGATATAATGAATGTGAGTAACACAGAGAGAGGAAAGGAAACCTCCAGATCTGTGGGGGTGACACACAGGTAACCAGAAAACCGATGAGCCCTCTCAGACAGGGTGGTGCTGGGTCTTGGAATTAGAGGACCTTGGACCCGTTACTGTCCCTCTCTAAGCCTGTCTCCTCATCTATAAAATGGAGATCATACCTACCACGTCTGACTGTAAAGAGGCTTAAGTGCAGTGAGGGTGTGTTCACGCTTAGCACAGTACCTGGCAGATAGTATATCTGCTCAACAAACGGCAACCATCACTGTTATGAGTACTACCAAACTGTACAAGCCGAGTGCCGTGATAGTAACTCACAAGGATGTTACTCGGTCCGGGAGCCGTGGGTGCAGGGTGAGCCTTGGAGGAAAGGATTGGCGAAGGCTTCCTAGCAGTGGTGGAGTCTAACAGCCTGTGGGTCATCCAGGTGGACACGTCCAGAAGGTATTCATTAGGTAGATCTGGGGCTCAGGGGAGGGACCTGCCAGGAGCTGAAGCCGTGCGAATGGATGAGATCAGTCAGGAAGAGTGTGTAGGTGGAAAGAGGGGGAATGGAGCCATGAAGAAAGCCAGCATTTTACAGGCAGCCAGCAGGGAGGGCTCTCTAGAAGGAGAATGTCCTGAACCAGAATGTTCTCTGAAATTCAAGACTTGAAACAAACAAATAGATATCTTTTTCTTGATCTGTTGCGTCAATTCAAAGATCTTAAAAAGAATTTTCAGAAAACTGGTGAAACTGTAGGCTCACATGAGGGAGTCCCTTTGTGATATTTGCCTTTTGGCTGTTATCACAGCCTCCTTCCCATTTGTAGGCTCCCCCACCTCAGGCCCAGATCTCTAGGGAGCCCCACGAGGCGTGCAGGGCAAGGGACCACCAAGTAGGTGGCCACCTACATGGAGTGATTTGGGAAGGTCTTTTCACCCCGACACCACCTCTCCTGCTACCTGCAGCAATTCTTCCATCACAAACTTCTCAAAGGGAAAGACCATTTCTGACCTATCAGTACAGGCTTAGGAGAGCTGGTTCTGCTTCTACCTGGCTGGATGACATGGAGCCTGTCACTTCCTTTCCCAGGATTCAGATTCCCAGTGTGCAGAAGGAGAAGATTGAACTTGATGGCTTTAAAAATCCTTTCTTGCCCTAAACTTCCATGAATCAGCCTCTAAAGAAATGTTAAATCATCTGAATTAATGAATTTGTTTTTCTTCCATTTGGGTTAAGGAAATTCTACCAAGAGAGGCAACATGTTATAAGCTATTAATATGAGTATAAATTAACATTTCTGATGGCCGAGTGCAAGGTGGCAAGGGGTTGTCAAGTGGGAGGTCCTGTAGGATTTCTGGGGGGAGAGAGGAAAGAGAAATATTCTAGGTAGGGGACTCTGCTCATGAGAACAAGCTTGGTTGGGTGGGTAAGGATTGGGATGGGGATAGTGAGATGAAATCCATGACAGCCAGTGGGGCTCCTAAGATCCTAGAAATCTGGAGGATTTTAGGGCCATGAGAAGGATTTAGGCTTAGTTTAACAAACATTTGTTGAAAATATACCATGTGCCAATCACTCAGCTAAGCAAAATGGATGCAAAGATGAGTGAAACCAAGTTCCTAACCTTCAGGAATTCACAGTCAAAGACTGAGGGGGAAAAGGAGTATCTCAAAATGGGTGTTAGTTGTACAGCATGGGGGTGAAGAGCTCAGATTCTGAGCCACACCGCTTGAATCTGAATCCCAGCTCTGTCACCTTGCAGCGAGTGGTGTGACCTTAGGTAAGTTTCTTTTCTTTTTTTTTTTTTTTTAAAGATTTTATTTATTTATCCATTTATCCCCCCCTTGCTACTTGTGCTCGCTGGGTCAGCTAACCACGCCGTGCGGGCGGGCTTGCCTTCACCAGGAGGCCCCGGGAACCGAACCCGGGGGCATCCCATATGGTAAACGGGAGCCCCACTGATTGAGCCACATCCGCTTCCCAGGTAAGTTTCTTAACCAGTCTGGTTTCCCACTTCCCCATCCATAAAATGGGGATAAAAATAGTAACTACTCATCGGGTTGTGAGGACAGAGTGAGTTGATATATATAAAGTGCCCGGAACAGTGCCTGGAACAGAGTAAACACCATATAGAAGTGTTTGGTATCGTTGCTACTGGTAAGTGCAGCAATGGAGGCAGGCATGGGGTACGACAGGAGAGGAGACCAAGGAAGTATCAAGAGGCGAGGTGTCCCCTACACAATTTGGTAGTCTTTCTGCATCTTGGCCTTTTCTGGGTCTCTTTCACACCACATGCTTTCTCAGCCCACCCAGGGCCTTTGCTGTCATGGGCCAGTGGAGCGAGTGCCTCACGTTCGCCAGTGACCCTTTGATCAGAAAGGCCTTGCTTCCAGAGAACAGAAGCCATCTTTACTCTGATTCCTGCCCAGTGAGGTTTTGTTCAGCCACCTCTGTCCGCCTAAGCTCCTGTCCTGAGGTCCTCTGCCCAGTTCTGATCCCAGGCTGAGCAGCGGGTGTCGCTGGTCTCCAGCTTTTCCAGCTCTGGCAGAGGAGCAGCGGGCTCCATCCCCCTGGCTGCCGCGTCTCCTGCCTCTCTGCACCACTCAGCGATGTTAGGAAGATGGGCAATCAAATCCAAGCTCTGAGACGGGTACTCAGCCTGAAAGCACTGGGGGAGGAGAAGGAGGGCTGGTGCACCCTGACCCTGTCACGGACTTGCAGCGTGACCCAGGCAAATCGCTCCACCTCAGTTTCCCTGTCGAGTGAGAGAGTTGGATGGGCTCAGTGGTTTGCAAACTTTCACCACCCTGGACCTCTTTTATTGTTTCTCTCTGCATGGACTTCATGTTTGAAAAGATTTGATCATCAAAATAACTACCCAGCGTTTTAAAGAATTAATTTATTTTTTCCATCTTTCATTTATCTAGGACTTCAGTCAACCAGGTAAAGTGTTTTATAACACAGAATTGACTAAGCACAAACTGAAAGCAAGCACAAGTAAGCTTGACTTTTTAAAGCTTTTGTCATATTATCCCTGGTAAGTACATGATTTCTGCTGGACTTTAAAAAATATTGAAAATAGCTCTGGCTCTCCTATTACCCCTCCTAGTGTATTCCTGAGCATCTCAGGGTTGGAGCAACTTGGCTAGATGATCTCTAAAGCTCTGTCTATGCCCAAAATGCTCAAAAACCTATGACTTCCTTACGTTGTTGGTGATTTGCATGGCTCTGGAGGCTAGAGGTCCAACCCCAAGAGGCACACAGTGGCTGGCTGTGGTCCCATGTACAGTCCAGTCAACTTCATCCGTTCTGGTGCCATTACTCAAAATTGGGGGTCACTTTCACTCTGGTTGGGTTGAAAAGTATCTTTGCTGAGTTTATAAACCCTGTTTGTTAACTATAATAGCAGACTCCAAGATTCCCAGTGGCTGCTGGGGCTGTTGGTAGTGAGTTTTCAGACACTAAATCTCCTCAACCCTACTTTGCACCCTGCCAAAAAAAAAAAAATCCTAAAAATGAATCATTTTTACTATATTAAGTATCTCAATAATCCTGGAATTTTCATAGCATTGATAAAACCATATATTAGTTGATAATTTTTTTTTTTTTTTTTTAGCCAGGAACTGTGCTAGGCATTGTCGGGAGGGCTACAGAAGTGTATAAGACATAGTTTAATTGCACCTCTATAAAAGTTTTTTTCAAAGGTAAACCTTTTCAAATAGCATGCATTGCAGAGGTTTTGTTTCCACTCTCGCTTCTGGCAGTAAAAAGAAAACATACATGCACTATACAAAATATGCATTGCTGAATTTGCATACCTATACAATAAATATTTATTAAGCACTTGCTTTATGCCAAGCTCACACATGGTTATTTGTTCCTTTCTTGGCATTTTTAGTGTATCTTCATGCATTTGAAAGAAGAAGAGTTGTAGAATTTTCTACAATGATTTGAACTTTATTCCACTGTATTATATATTATATATATAATGATATACATTGTTTTATTATATTTTGTGAGTATTACATATATATTGTATAATTATAATTTTAAATATATCATATCAGAGCAAGGGTATAAATGTGGGTGGCTTTTCCCAAAGTAGCCAATGGCTGTCTGTTTTGTGAGCGTGTGGTGTCATCATTTTGCCTCTGTCCGGAATTTAAAGTCTTGGAATTTAATTCTAAAACACACCAGTTTGTTTATTCCTTTGTTTCTTTATTTTCTATTGGGCCTCAAGTATGGTGAGTAGAGTTGGCCATACTCTTAAGTTCAAGTCTCCCCATCATCATTGGTTTATTTAGGGACCTTTTAATATTGTATACTATTTTCCCCTTTATGCCTTCTTTCTTCTTCTCTACTCACCCCATAAGGCCCTGCTCTTGTGTTTTTAATGCATGTCCTTTCAATTCACTTTCCATACAGTGATTAAACAGAGCAGGTCTAGATGGGAGGACTAGCTAGAATGGCAACTCACATTATCAAGGAAGTTTCACCTTGTTTTACTGGCAAGTCAGGAAATGAGCCAAGCAGCAATGCAGAGGATGTAGGCCAGATGAAGGAGCTGTGGGATGTGCCTGGCTCCCTTGTGCCTGCCCTATTCTCATCAAGGAGGCTAGCTCAGGGGTCTCAGCAGCCCCTAAAGAAGGAGGTCCACATCAGAGGAGGTCAGAACTGTGGACTCGACCTTTTATCCCATTTTGGGCTGGAGGATCACTACCAAGGTCAGAGATAGACGCTCTCAAAGGGTTGGTGTCGGGCAATCATACCTACAGACTCTACCTCACCTAGGAAAAGAACTGGGTGGGTTGACGCAGGGTATGGTGATGCAGTTTGATCTTCAAGTAAAAGTTCCTGTTCAGTAACTGGCAATATTCATTTCCCCAGATTTCTGCTCAGATTCTTATCATGATGTCCTCTAGCTGGAGAGAGGAAATGAGCTTTTGCTGATTAATATTTAACCACCTCAAAGCTTGTCAGAAGCCATGTGATCAAGCCATTATCTACATGACATGACCGTGTTACATCCCGGGCTTACCTGTGCATCTGCAACCAATGTTTACTGAGCTCATTTCCAAGGGAGTTCTAAAGAGCTCTTCCAAATTCGCTCTTCCTGCGTGTGGTAACCTTCTGCTACATGTAGCAGATGGCCACGTACCCACCAGAGAAGAGGCTGAAACAGCAGCCGACTGGGGATCTAGGCGGACTCAGTCTGTTTTTTATTGAGTCACTTTGCAGCCTGAGTTTTCGGCTTTATCAGCACTCAGGGGTCACTGGGGACAGCCACTTTGACTTTTGGAAACTGGTCTGAGGGTGTGGTTTGCTGTGGTAGCTGCTGTCGGAGTGTGACCAGAGGGCGTACAGACTCCATTGTGCCTTCGGTGACCAGGAGACGGCCCTGGCCCCCACCCGCTTCCCTGTCCTGCCTGCTCCCTATTCACTGAGCATCATGGCCTCCTGGAGGAGGCGAGGGAGATGGGAGAGATCACAGGAGGAGAGGATGAGGAAGGGAGTGAGGAGGGCTTGCATCCTCCTTGTCTTCTGTGCTGCCATGTCCACAGCTTGCTCGGGCACCGGACCACAAGCAGCAGGCACAGCTCATGGCCAGAGCCTGCCCATCGCTGGGTCTAAGTATAGTGGTGACTCAGGCTGGATGGTGCTGCTTGAAACCCTCCTGCAATTTCTGTTTTTCAGAGTGATGTGACTTTGCAGAGAGGATCAGCTCAGCCCTGGGTGGGGTGGGGGACCCTCAGACTGGCTTACAGAGGTGACTCTACTATAATCAGAACTTGATACATGCAGGGTCCTCCCTGGACCACAGGACTCATGTCAGACCACAGTAAACTCCCCCCTGGACTGACACAAGTGCTGGTAGAGTTTTGAGTGAATGCTTTTCCATTTTACTCACACAAGAGCACTTTTCTTAAAATATGCAATTTAAATGTGCCTTCATTTTTTAAATCAGCTTTGGGAATTTCGTCTACCCAATCCGCGGATCTAGATGAACATTACCGGATCCCACTTCCTCTACCTGCCGTGGGACCGTGGGCAAGCCACTTCATATATCCAGGCTTCCGTTTCCTCATTTGAAAAATGGGAATAATAATAATAGTCATACCCACTTCAAAGCATGCTGGGAGGATTAAAGGAGATCACAGCACATCCAGTGCTCAATAAGTTAGTTTCTGTTATGACATTTACTGGCAGCTGTCACACGCTTTATAACAGATAACAGACTTGACAGCTGACTTCACTGTCAGAGATGTTGCCATTATCTACAATCTTGTAAATGTTCTGCTGGACAATAGACATTAGTATCAACTGGACAATAAGGAAAATCAACCAATCAGAACTTGGGAAGGCCTTGCTTACCAGCCATTCCCACCTAGAGGTGTGGGCTCACACCAGCTATCAGACCCCCATAATTAAATGGTGGTAATTGATGGGGCACCTCAGACACAGAGTCACTGAAAAAATCAATACTCCATCGACGGCAAGCAACTACAAAGCATTGTTTAACTTATTGCAAGAATATCTGCAAGTGGGAGAAGTTACAATCTGGGCAGAGGATCAGAAACAGTATACAAAAGGGCAAAGGTAGCCCTAGAGGAAAGCAGCTTGTTTCACAAGGGTCTTCTTCTGAGGACTCCTTGCTTTCTAGAACCTGCCTACGAGGTGAGACCGAGAGGCTCTCAAAACCACTCTGAGATGTTTTTGGTCCTTTCCCACACAAGCCCTTGTCTCCTTTAAGGCTTGGAAACCTTCTCCAGGAGTTTGGGTTCCTTTTGCTTAGGTAAAAAGAGGACGCACACTTTCTGCTGCCTGTCCAAAGAGAAAACCGGCTTTGAGGGTAGAAGGAAGGAAAAACAGGGGACAAGTGATAGCAGGCCATACAGCTTCCTGGCTTGGGGGTAGCCTTTGGGGCTTCCTCCCACCACACATAGTGGCTCCTATATTCCTTTACTGTGCCACTAAGGTTGAAGAGAGGAATAAGAGGCAGCTGGGAATAGAAGAAATAAAAGTCGCTTGAGCTTGCGTGGCAGGTTACAGTTTCTAAAGCCTCCATGAGCATGTCTTCCTTTATTTTTTTTATTTTTATTTTTCAACAATTACAGGCATTTTATTTATCTATTCATTAATTGATGGACATTTGGGTTGATTACACTTTTGGGCTATCACAGATAATGCTACTATGAACATACAAGTTTTTATGTACACATATGTTTTCATTTCTCTTGGGTGTATACCTAGGAGTGGAATTGGTAACTATATTTAACCTTTTGAGGAACTGCCATCCAGGTTTCCAAAGTGGCTGTACCATTTTACATTTCTACCAGCAGTATATAAGGGTTACAGTTTCTCCACGTCCTTTTCAACACTGGGTATTGTCTGTCTTTTTTATTCTAACCATCATAGTGGGTGTGAAGTGGTATCACATTGTGAGTTTGTTTGTTTGTTTGTTTGTTTTTTCATTTTGAGGAGGTCCCATTTATCTGGGTTTTTTTTTTTTTTTAACAATTTATTGAAGTAGATCATTAATATATGAACATACATAAACTATAAGTGTTCAGTAAATATCGTGAACTTAGAAAACAAACATGCATAACATCGTACAGGGCTCCCACACATCAGCCCCCACAAACACCCCGCATTGTTATGAAACATCTGTTAAATCATGAAAGAGCATCATCAAAATATTACTACTAACTATAGTCCGTATCTTCCTCCCCTATACATTTTTTTAAAGGATTTATTTGTTTACTTTATCCATTTTTACCCACACACACACACACCCGTTTTTGCTGTTTCTGTGTCCATTCGCTGGACAACTCTCTGTGTCCATTTCCTGCCCTCTCTTCTCATCCTTCTCCTCCTGTCTTCACTGGGATTTGATTCTTGGAACCTCCAATGTGGGAGAGAGGCATCCTACCGCCTGCGCCACCTTAGTTCCTGTTTTTTTGGTGCGTCTTTGTCTTGGCTCTCCCTTGTGTCACTTTCCTGTTAGGTCATCATCTTGCTGTGTGGCTCGCAGGGCCTGGCGGCTCACCCGCGCACGGGGCCTGGCGGCTCACCCAGGGCCTGGTGCTCACTCGGGGCCTGGCGGCACGCCCGGCATGAGACCTAGTGGCCCACATGCATTCTATATTTTTCTTTTTTTCTTTTTACCAGGAGGTCCTGGGGATCGAACCCAGTGTCCTCCATAAGGGTGATGGATGCCCAACCACCTGAGCCACACCCGTCCCTCTGCTATATCTCTTAAGGTTGACCAAAGATACCCAAAGTTACAGTCTTTTCCCATACAGGATGGTCATATAACAAATCAGGCTTAGTTTATCACCAGCATTCTAAAAACCAGACCTAGGGAGAAAAACTAGGTCTGGGGACACATGCATGGTTTCTTTTTTTTTTTTTTTTTTTTTTAAAAGATTTTATTTATTTATTCATTTATCCCCCCCTTGCTGCTTGTGCTCGCTGGGTCAGCTAACCACGCCGTGTGGGCGGGCTTGCCTTCACCAGGAGGCCCCGGGAACCGAACCCAGGGCCTCCCATATGGTAAACGGGAGCCCTACTGATTGAGCCACAGCCGCTTCCCACATGGTTTCTAATGTAGCAAATGTTTAGCCTACCCTGATTATCACAAAATCAGGACAGTGAGAATATTTGCACGCATGTCTTCCTTTAAACCTCCCGGCAACACTGACAGCCAGGAGGCACCATCATTCCCACTGAACAGTTCAAGAAACTGAACTCAGGTGATGTGACTTGCTCTGCGGAAGGTCTGGCTTCACAGCCTGGTTGTGCCACAAACTTTGTCACCATAGGCAAGTCATCTGATTTTTTTTTAGTGCCAGTCTCCTCCATAAAATGTGGGGGTTGGATTAGCTGACCTTAAATGTTCTTTTCAGCTCTGATATTCTCCAATCAATTTAATTAATTACACAGGCACCTCTCGGCTTACCAAGTATGCTCAGTGAATGTCCATCACACCGACATGACTGTTCCAGCCAAGGACTTGCATCTCTGGAGGAAGTGTTTGAGCTCCCTTCTCTTCCTTGCCGCTGGGGACACTACAATGCTAGAAACTGCAGGGACTCTCCCTCCCTGCCATCCACACTGGCTGAAGGCACTAGGAACTCAGAACTTCTGCTACTTTGTTGTCCCTGTGCAGGAGAGGGGCCTCCAAACCACGGCTGGGCTGCACGTGGAGGAGATGGCTGGCATTCCATACTGGAATGACTTTTTCCTGCAGGGATGCAATTCTAAAGGCTGCTTGAGTTCTCTGGTGTCATGATGCTATAGTTAATTACATCATAGGTTAAATAGGCTCCAGTGGGGTAGCCTCACCGTCCTGGACATAGGTTTCTCTGAAGCAAACATGTTAAGTTTCAACAAATTCAGTGCAGGAGCACCTCTCCGTAGGCTGCAGACTGTCCTGGCTTGTATTTAACCATCATTCTTAACCTTTCAGGGTTGTAGCTCCCAGAGTCCCTGGTCCAGTGCCCGGCACATAGGTGTTGCTCAATGAATTATCTCCGTTGGCTGCAGCTTCTCTTACAAAACCATTTGCCTCCATCTCTAAGGGCCTGTTTTCCCCAAAGTCTGCACAGGCTAAGCAGCATGTCAGCCTCGGACGATAGATCCAGAGTGGGAAGTAAAGGGACTAAAGCTGTGTGGTGGACAATGTCCCAGTGTTTTGATTTTGACGCCATGCCTTTCCACAAATCGCCAGCCTGGCTCCACTGTTAGACACAACACTGGGCTGCAAGGGGAGGGGGAGGTTTTTGGCCTGACTCAGGGTGGCATTTCTTATCTGGTGCTGACCTCAGCTACCACAGAACAAGGGGCAGGAAAGGTGTGGGTCTTGGAAAGTTCATAGTGTCCTGGGCTCAGGATGGCTCTTTGCCATTGTTGAATATCCACAGAACTATTTGGAAAAATTTAATAGACTCTGCTAATCAATACAAGAAACTCATCAAGTGGTGATTTTGTTAACTCTGTTTTTGCTTTCTAAGAGCACACACCATAGGGGGAGAAAGAGGCATTTATAAATAACTCTGATATCAGGCAGACAGACAAGCACTAGACTAGATCCACTCGATAGACAAATGTAGTGCCTTGGGAGGCTATTTCAGGCTAGAGGATCCCAGAAGGGCTTTCAAGGGACATGAGATTAGAACTGAGCCTCAAGGAATCAAAAGGGATTGATGGCTGTGAAGGGAAGGAAGGCTGAAGAGAGGAAGGGCAGTAGGTGGAGGGAGCAGCGTGAGTCAGCCAGAGAAGTGGGGAGAGTATGGGACACTGGAGAAGGGTGAGGGTAGGTGTGGAGAAGGAGAAGCCAGGAGAGGGAGGGTGTAGTCTAACTGTGGAGGACTTTGAAAGCCAGGCTCAGGAGGTTGGACTTTACTCGATGGGGAGCCACTGAAGGAGTTAAAGGGGGGCATGTCACGTTGTGTTTGTGTTTCAGGAAGATGACTAGGGCTGCAGGAGGGAGGGTGGATTCATATTGGATGAAGGAAGGTGGGGTGCCAGGAGGAAGGCTGGCCATCTAAACTCAGATGGGGGCAGAGGAACGGAAGGATTTGAGAGACTCAATGAAGCACTTATGAGGTTGTTACAGTCCCGACACAGACCTCTTTAAAGTGGAGTACAGGTGAGCACAGCCTCTATCCTTTTGGGGGCTCTTTCAGGAGATATCCCCCCACTTCAGAAAGTTACAGTAGTTCCCTACTGTCTACTGGATCAAATCCAGCTTTCCCAGACTGACCTTCCAAGTCATCGGTTCACAGGATCCTTCATGGCTTTCTCCCACTGCCTTCTGCAAATGCTAACACTTGGGGCCAAGCTAATCTGCTCATGGTGTCTGGGCCCTGACCGGGCTCCTGGGCTCTCCCGTCCTTCTGTCCTCCCAGCTGAGGCCACCTGGCACACACCCCGCCCTCCTCCACCACAGGCTCAGTTCGGCCCCACATCCATGGAACAACACTGACCTGAGGTGGATAGGGCTTTGTGTATAGCTTAGTGCCAGTCCTGGCTCAGGTCAGGGCGTCGAGTCCTGCTGAGCCCCTGGACCTCTCACTGCTCCCCTAAGCCATGCTAGACGGGATCCTTAGGGCTCCTCCAAACCCTCAGGAGTGGGAAGCAGGGAGGGAAGAAAGTGGGTGAGGATTGGCCACACACCTCTCCCTAGCTCACAATTCAACCAGAGCCGCTCAGTTTGGCCGGGTCTTATAGCTCAGCTCACAAGAGATTGTATTTGAAGAGTTTCAGTGCCACAAAAGGACTTAAACTCACTGACCTAGCCAACCTCTTGTTGATGCAAAAATGTAGTACACGGCCCAAAAGATTTGCTCTTTCTATTTGCTTCTGTGGTCAGGCGCCTCCAAGGGCACAGGGGCAGGAGTTAAGCTGTGAGGGAGCAGGAACCCCATCCCAGGGCCTTGGAATGTCCACTCAGTCTGTTTCTGGGTACAGCAGTTGTTCAGTGTAATTTATTTTGAGAAACTCCTTAATCCCTGAGTCAGAAGGTGGTGGCTTTGTGAATCTATATGGGCAGGAGGTGGTGAAGCAACCCAGGAGAGCCATGATAGGGGTGTGGTGTGTGGTGGTCTTAGGGGCAGGGGGTGGGGTGGAAGGCTTAGACGGCCTTCCTTCAGGGGGCCTGGGACAGGAAAGCAAATCCATCACTGTCACCAGATGCCCAGGCTCACCTTACAAGGACCCTATAAGGAACCCTTCGTTTTCAGAAGTGGAACTTTACTTCCCAAAGCACCTGCTCCTAACAAATAATGTCTGTTTCAGGGTTTATTTTTAGTCAATTTTAACTGCCACCCAACCCCGTGCTACCCTCTAGAAAGTTCTAAGGAAGTTCTGAATTAAAGTGGAACCAGGCATCAGTCCCCATAAGCTATCAGAGTTTATCTTATCAGAGGGAAACACCTAGAACTCTCATATTCCCTTCCTTCCACATCTTTCAGGGAAGGGCTGCCTTTCCCTTCCTTGGCCAAAAGGAAGTGTGGCTACTCATATAGAGGGGTGTTGGCATCTTGCAGAGCTCCCTTCCTCACTGGCTGCCAGTGGTGGAGTTGTCCCAACCCAGCAGGCTGTACCTCATCTCCACCCCGTTGTTGTCTCCTCTGGTCCTCTTAGTCCAACATTCATTCCATGAAAGCTGGGCACCACCCAGCCAGGCAGGTTTCCAACATACCAGTCTATCAGGGCTGCTAAAACATTGCTGGGCTCTAAAATATCACTAGATGTGTGGCCGATTAGCTTAGCTGGTTAGAGCGTGGTACTAATAAAATATCACTAGATGTAATGAAATGAAAAAAATGTGTTTACCGGAACAATTCTCAAGGAGAACACTGAGTTTGGTTCTTTTATTCATTCACTAAATATATGTTTATTTTGCCCTACTCTGTTCATTCATTCAGTTGATATTTACCTAGCACCTTAATTAGTGCCAGGCCCTGTTCTAAACCCTGGGGCATGGTGATGAACAAGACAGATGAAGTCTTTGCCTTGGTGAATGTACATCTTAATAGAGAGATAGGCAATATACAAGGATCTTAGGTCAAGTTCCTTACAAACAGACACTGAGACGGAGATTTGTTTGTAGTGATCTATTAAGGAAGAGAAAATTAAAGAAGATAGGAACAGTAAAGAAATATGGGACCTTTATGACTGGAAAAATCAAATCTCTGGGCCTTAAACAATGGGAGTTAAGATGCAAAATATATCTGTGCAACAAAAGTCCATTAAGACTTCATGGTTAAATAAGGGATTCGGCGTATAACAACAATCAACTTGAGGTTTGTACATCCTGACTCAAGTCTGTTGTTTCAGATGGCTTCAGGGCAACCTACAATGAGTTAAAAGAGAGAGACATGAGGGTGATGAAGCAAAGAAATAAGGCCATATTGAGACTTACCTATCCATGAAAAACTTGGATATGATCACTGTCACAGGGAATTGACTGGAAGCCTACTGTTTTTTGAGGGAATTGTGTGGGGAAATCATGAATCTGGCCTAAAAAAATCACTGTAATATCAAACTGTTCTCAGGCCCCCAAATGTGCACTAGCTGGAAGCAGACTGTGAATCCTATATAATTCCAAGGATGGCCCACTCATCACTGCTCACTTCAGACAAGGCCATGGAGGGAAATGGACATGGAATAATCTTCCAAAGGCAAAGCCAAGTGCCAGATTGAAAAAAAGACAAAGAAATTCCTCCCAGAGATCAGAAGGAAGGTTTAATCAAGGAACTTCCTCTCACGCCAGGGTAGGTAGTCTTCATCATTGCTGTGGACATGTGATTCCTCTGTAGCTCCAATTCTTCCCTTTTCTGAAAGGGAATTTCATCGTGGTTGTCCTGTTCCTGCCTCACAATGGTATTTTGGGTGGTGGTTGGTGGAGGACAGATACTTGTCTTTGAGTTCACAGGTCTCTGAATCACAAGAAGATGCAGCCAGACTTGCAGGAGACAATTGCACATCACCCAGAGATCCTGGTCTTTGAGCTGGACATAGTGACTGGGTGGGATTTGGATTTCTCATGGGGGTTGAGGGGGTTAGTGTGGGAGCTGTAGGCATCAGGACGAAGTGGTAATCAGCAAAGTTTGGCCCAAGGAAATCATTGCAAGTGTTAAGCTCATTATGGGACCCCAGAAGCAACAAAGATGTGCAGCTCATTTGGTTCCTTCTTTACCTGTATAACTGAAAAAACTCTAGGTCTGGCAAATAGAAGCTTGACTTGAATCACTGCAATAGAGCATCCACGCCAGGGTCAATTCATAGACCTAGAGCCCCTTGAATAAAGGGAAGGCTGAAAACCCTTGAGAAAAAATCCTGAGATATTGCTGCAAGTATGCTCTATAACTCTGTTTTCTAGTCTTCCCCAAGGGGACCTTTCTACAGCCATTTTCCAGGTAACTGTGCACTGGGGAAAGGGAAACTTGGACCTTTTCAAAGGCTCTGAGTCACATCCTGAGGACCCACCACCCTATTCTAGCCCACGAGTCAGAGTGGGAATTTTGGAGGCTGTCATGTCATAGACACCTTTTCTTGTTTTTTTTAGCTCAAGGGCATCAGAATTAAGTGGCTTTAGCCCAGGCTTCCTGCCTGACCAAGATAGTAAGAAGGAAATACATGAAGTTTGGTGTTAAATTCATATCACTGTAGTTCCTGTAGATCCACAAATACCTCCCGTGGTTATTACTCAAGTTCCTTAGTATATATTGGAAATAAAGCTACTCAGAAACTAATAGAAGCATCATGTTGCTCCATGACCTATAGAGTGAGAGCTAACATGGTAGGAAGAAAGTGGAATCCTTTGGAGCTCCCCATCCTTGCCAAGATGGTTACCCATAGCAACACCCCATTTCTGTGGAATCACAGAGAATAGTTCTATCATCAAAACCTTGAACAAGGCAAAAAGGATGATCCTCACTGTATTCCCATTTATTTTGTTTAATTTATGTAGAAGACAGACTGGTCTTGGGGCACGGTATTGGATTATCATAAAAGGAATCAGATGGAGGTTACAGTTGAAGCTGCTGTCCCAACATGATGTTTTTAAGAGTAAATCAACATATACCTTGGCATCTAATATGCAACCAATTATCTGGCCAATGGTTTTATTTCTACCCCAATAAGAAAATACCATAATCAAGTTGCTTTCACCTGAAAAAAAAAAAATCAGCTTTCCCTATTGTGCTGCAGAATTATATTAGGTCTCTGGAATCACATTTTAGGTCCAAAGGCATGCATTTCTCAAGATTGTGGTAAAACTACTGTCTTTAGACCCTGTTGGGGGACAAAGTTAGAGGTGGATGAGTGCAGTTACACATGATAAATCCACTCCAACATTCCTAGCTCCCTAAATCTTTGAATTTTCCCCTCTATATTATACCAAGGAATTTATGTTTTTTTTAAATATATTTTTTTATTTATTTTTAAAAAGATACTTAGATTACATAATTTACATAAAAAAATATAAGAATGTATTGTGAAAAATTTGATTTTTACCCACAATAAAAAAAAAAAAATATATATATATATATGGAATTCCCATATGCCCCACTCCCCCCACCTCCCACTTTCCCTCCCGTTAACAACTTCTTTCATTAGTGTGGTACATTCATTGCAATTGATGAACACATTTTGGAGCATTGCCACTAAGCATGGATCATAGTTTACATTGTAGTTTGCCTCTCTCCCACTCAATTCAGTAGGTTATGGCAGGATATGTAATGGCCTGTATCTGTCATTGCAATGTCATTGAGGACAATTCCAAGTCCTAAAAGTGCCCCCATATTACACCTCTTTTTCCCTCTCCCTGCCTTCAGCATCTCTGGTGGCCACTGTCTCCACATCAGTGATATGATTTCTTCCATTGCTAGAATCACAATAAGCCTATGGTGGAATACCAGTAAGTCCACTCTAGTCCATATTATATTCCCCAATCCTGAGGATTCTGGGGTGGTGCTGCCCACTCCACCTCTAATTGAGAGGGGGCTTCAATCCCATGTGGCTGATGCATGGGACTCTCTTGCTTGCAGTTGTAGACTCTTTTGGTTCCTTGGTATGGTGGTTGTCTATCCTTACCTCCTTGTTAGTTGTCCTGGGTGAGTCGAATGAACTGGAGAGGAGGTGCTGCAACTCTGCTGAGGCTCAGGGCCCAGCTGGCACATGGACAGCCCAAAGATTCAGGTGTCTTGGGCGAGCACCTACCAACTCCAGCACCAAATGTAGGTTAAAATAGAAGGGACAGAAGAGGCATGTGTAGAGAAGTCACAACTGAGTCCAACTCTGTCACACCTGGGAGCACAAATTCCAAAGTAGGGCCCACTGGCAAGGCACCAAACTCCGGAGCTATCTGCCATGACCGTAGCACCTGGGTGTCTCCAGAGCCCTCAGGAGCCCACTATTTGGGGGTAATATCTACTTTGGCAATCTATGAGATCCTGCTGAGACGTGCATAAACATTACCTCTCTGATGACCTCCCAACTAACTTTGAAGTCTCTTAGCCATATAAACTCATTTGTCTTTATTTTTTCCCTCTTTTATTCAAGGTCTTTTTCCAGTTACACTACCAGCCGGTGCTTGGTAGTAATCCCTCAGTACCAGGGAGGCTTATCCCCCAGAGTCATGTGCCATGCTGGGGGGGAAGGTAATACATTTATATGGTGAGTTTGGCTTAGAGAAAGGCCACATTTGAGCAACAGGGAAGTTCTTAGGAGGTAACTCTTAGGTACCCTACAAAACTAGGGCAAGTTGCAATTTCAAGAGCAAAGACTTATAAGCATAGTTGCCAGTGTCAAGGGCCCATCCTCCTTCACTAGCCATTGCCCCTGTACTTGGGTGATTGTTGCTGTTCCACTAGAGAATGTGGCAGGGCTCCCCAGGATGGGAATTCAATATTCTTTCGGTTATTGTGTGAATCTCTGTCCACTGTGGCAATGCCCCATGAACATTTGAACACATTTAGATACCTTATATGTATGCCCAGGTGAACTTCCTCCCATGTATCCCCCATCACATACCAATGAGCTTCCTCTGCCACAGTTGTAACCCATCCGTGATCCAAAACTTCTTCAAAAATGAAGCCAAGACAGACAACATGGCCAACAGACAACATGGCTGCAAGATCTCACTGAGACCTGGAGTTTAAACTTGAGGTCCCAGGTTCTCTTTCTGGGACGTCCCCTTGGCCCCGGATATTCCAAACAGCCCTCACCATTGGCCCCCACCATTGGTGGAGTAACCAATATCAGCTGAGGCCCTTCCATTAGCATTAGTAAGGGGGAGGAATAATTAATAGTTTAAAAGTTAACCACATGAGGCAGAGTCGCTCTCTCTGCCAGGAGGAGCCCGCACCAAATCTCGGTGTGTATTTCCATCTTTCTCTCCCATTTCTCAGTGAGTTCTGTTCTTTCCCCTTTTTCCCAATAAATTCTTTTTACTGGCTTAACTAAAAAATAATAAAATAAAATAAATGAAGCCAAGAATATCGCCAAATACAATTAATAGGAAAATGAAATAATAATGATAGGTTTAAACATAAGAAATAAAATACATAATAATTTCAAAAAACTAAAACTGAAATAAAATTTTAAAATTGGGATATTAAAAAAATAGTGAAAAAATTTAAAAAAAAATTTTTTTTGATGTTTTGCCTTTCATCACTGTAATATCTATTGTCCTGTATGTACAGTGGCATTCTCTTCCATTTCTTCCCCAGTGTCTTACTTTTTATGATTTTGTCTTCAAAGAAGTTTTAGGTCACAGTAAAGTCATATACAAAATATAGGGGACTCCCATATACCCAATATCCTCCCCCATTTCCCCCTTCCCATATTAATAACCTTTTTATATGTGGATGGTACATTTGTTACAACGGATGTACAAATATTGAAACATAGCTACTAACCATGGTCAATGGTTTACATTATAGTTTATGTTTTAGACCATATATTTTTATAAATTTTTGATGAAATTTAACATGGCCTGTATCCATTATTGCAAGATCATGCAGAACACTTCCATTGCCCACTAAATAACCCCTCTTCCACCTATTCTATTCCTCCCTCCCCCTCCCCTCGGGGCCCACTGCGACCACAGGCTTCACTCCTTGAAGGACAAGATTCATAGTTACTTGCAACAACACTGAGGGTTTGACATACTGGTCTGTCCTCCCCTATTAGGAATCGCCCATGCTCTCTAGAGACAACCACCCCTCTGTTTGAAAACATATCGGGCCTCCCCAGGATGGGAGACCAACTCCTTCCCACTCATTATGTGAGTCTCCTCCCTCTGATACAGCACACTATGACAAAATGATCCCTCGCATTTTCCTAAAAGACTGCCCCACAGGCGCCCTGTCCTGAATCCCCGCCTCCCATCCAACTCCCTAAACCAGTAATCCTTCCTTGCCATATTGCCAAAAGAACTTTCTCAACATTGTCGTTTCAACCCGCCAATCGCCAGTGTTCATCTGTTCCCTCCCCCAACCCTCCCCCCAGTTCCATGGACTGTCCAACCCACCCTCCCCACCCTACCCCCCTGTCAAGCTTGCACTGCCCAACTCAATAGTATCTCTACACTCCTGTCATATCCCTTCACTGCACAACTACTCATTTCCACCTTATCATAGATACCTTATCAATGCCCATATGGACATTGACTCACAATCTTCTCCCTTTCTATTTCCTGTAAACCTATCTTCCAGACTCTCTGAGTCTCCTCGATTTGCTTAATTCATATCAGAGTGGTCATGTAATATTTGTCCTTCAATGCCTGGCTTGTTTCACTCAACATAAGATCCTCAAGATTCATCCATGTTATCCCATGTGTTAGTACTGTATTCCTTCTTTTTTTTTTTAAAGATTTTATTTATTTATTCATTTACCCCCCCGCTGCTGTTTATGCTCGCTGGGTCAGCCCACCACGCTGTGTGGGCGGGCTTTGCCTTCACCAGGAGGCCCCGGGAACCGAACCCGGGGCCTCCCATATGGTAAACGGGAGCCCTACTGATTGAGCCACAGCCGCTTCCCAAAATCACTGATGTATTCCTTTTTACAGCTGAGTAATATTCCATTGTTATGTATGTACCACATTTTGTTTATCCATTCATCTGTTGATGGGTATTTGGGTTGATTCCAACTTTTGGCAATAGAGAATAATGCCGCTATGAACATTGGTGTGCATATATCTGTTTGCGTCCTTGCTTTCAATTCTTCTGAGTATATACCCAGCACTGGAATTGCTGGATCATATGGCAGATCTATAGTTAGTTTTAGAGGGAAAGATTTTAGGGTTTCGCCATTGTATATGCTGTTAGCTGTGGGTTTTTCATATATACCCTTATATACCCTTCATCAAGTTGAGGAAGTTTCCTTCTATATCTATCCTTTGTAGTGTTTTTATCAGGAAAGGGTGCCATATTTTTGTCAAATGCTTTTTCTGCATCTATAGAGATGATCATGTGATTTTTTTCTTTCTATCTGTTTATGTGGTGGATTACATTGATTTTCTTATGTTGAACCATCCTTGCATACCAGGGATGAAATCCACTTGGTCATGGTGTATTATTCATTTGATGTGTTGTTGAATATGATTAGCAAGTATTTTGTTGAGGATTTTAGCATCTAGGTTCATTAGAGAGATTGGGCTATGATTTTCCTTTCTTGTGGCATCTTTGTTTGGCTTTGGTATTGGGGTAATGTTGGCATCATAGAATAAGTTAGGCAATATTCCTTCTACTTCTACTTTTTGGAAGAGTTTAGGCAGGATTGGTTTTAGTTCTTTCTGGAATGTTTGGTAGAATTCAACTGTGAAGCCGTCTGGTCCTGGGCTCTTCTTATTTGGGAGGTTATTGATGACTAATTCAATCTTGTTACTTGTGATTGGTCTGTTGAGTTCATCAATTTCTTCTTTCATCAATGTAGGCTGATTGTGTGTTTCTAGGAATTTGTCCATTTCCTCTAAATTATCCTTCTTGTTGGCATATAATTTTTCAAAGTATTCTCTTATGGTACTCTTTATTTCTGTGGGATCAGTGGTGGTATCCACTTCCTCATTTCTTATTTTGTGTATTTGCATCTTCTCTCTTTTTTTCTTTGTTAGTCTAGATAAGGGTTTGTCAATTTTATTGATCTTCTCAAAGAACCAGCTTTTAGGTTTTGTTTATTTTTTTTCTAGTACTTTTTAATTTTTTATTTCATTTAGTTCTGCTCTAATCTTTGTTATTTCCTTCTTTCTATTTCCTTTGGGGTTAGTTTGTTGTTCTTTTTCTAATTCCTCTAGTAGTGCAGTTAGGTCTTCAATTTTAGCTCTTTCTTCTTTTTTGATATATGTATTTATGGCTCTGAATTTACCTCTCAGGACAGCTTTTGCTGCATCCCGTAGGTTTTTGTTGTTGTTGTTGTTTGTTTTGTTTTGTTTTACCAGGCGGTCCCAGGGATCGAACCCTGGTCCCTCCATATGGGAGATGGACATCCAACCATTTGAGCCACATCCATCCCTCGCGTAGGTTTTGGTATGTTGTGTTGCCATGTTCATTTGTTTCAAAGTAGTTACTGATTTCTTTTGTAATTTCCTCCTTGACCCATTGTTTGCCTAATCTGGTTCTCTGGTCCTTCCTGATTTCCAGCTTCATTCCATTGTGGTCAGAGAAATTATTTTGCATAATTTCAATCTTTCTGAATTCATTGAGAGTTGTTCCGTGGTCTATCATGTAGTCTATCTTGGACAATGATCCATGTACAATCGAGAAGAAAGTATATCCTGCTGTATTTGGGTGTAGTGTTCTGTATGTGTCTATTTTAGGTCCAGATTCTCTAATGTATTATTCAAAGTCTTTGTTTCATTATTGATTCTCTGTCGAGATGTTCTGTCTAATGGTGATAATGGTGTATCAAAGTCCCCCATATAATTGTAGAGGCATCTGTTTCTCCACTTAGTTTTTCCAGTGTTTGCCTGATGTATTTTGAGTTGCCCTGGTTAGGTGCATAAATGTTCATGATTGTTCGTTCTTCTTGAAAGATTACCCCTTTTACTAATGTATAGTGTCTGTCTTTGTCTCTTAAAATAATTTTGCATTTAAAGTCTATTTTGTCCAATATTAGTATAGCTACTCCTGCCCTTTTTTGGTTGTTGTTTGCTTGTAAAATTGCTTTCCAGCCATTCACTTTCAGTCTCCTTGAATCCCTGGGTCTAAGGTGGGTTTCTTGTAGACAGCATATAGCTGGGTCATATTTTCTTATCCATTCTGCCAATCTATGTCTCTTGACTGGTAAGTTTAATCTATTAACATTCAGTGTTATTACTGTCAAGGAATTACTTACATTAGCCATATTGTCTTTGGGTTTATGTACGCCATATGTTGTTTTTATTTCTCTTTTTGTTTTTTATTTTTTATTTTTTCTTACACTCTCCTCCAACTCTCTCTCCTCTTTTTTCCTTTCAACCTGCAGCACTCCCTTTAGTGTTTCTTGAAGGGCAGATTTCTTATTGGCATATTCTTAATTTCTGTTTATCTGTGAATATTTTGAATTCTCCATCATTTTTGAATGCCAGCTTTGCTGGATAGAGAATTCTTGGCTGGAAGTTGCTTTCTTTTAGCACTTTGACTATGTCATACCACTGCCTTCTTGACTCCATGGTTTCAGATGAGAGATCAGCACTTAGTCTTTTGAGCTTCCCTTGTATGTGATAGTTCTTTTGTGATAGTCTCTTTTCTCTTGCTGCTTTCAGTATTCTCTTTTTGTCTTAAGCATTGGACAATTTGACAAGTATATGTCTTGGAGTAGGCCTGCTGGGATTTATACTGTTTGGGGGTGCACTGCACTTCCTGAACATGTACATCCATCTCCCTCAATAGAGTTGGGAAGTTTTCAGCTATTATTCCTTCCCAAACTCCTGCTGTCCCCTTTCCCTTCTCGTCTCCCTCTGGGATGCCTATAATGCATATGTTTGTGCATTTTGTGTTGTCATTCAGATCCCTAAGTCCCTGCTGGATTTTTTTCTATCTTTTTATCTATCTGTTTGATTCCAGATAGATTGTTTTGCACATTGCTAATTCTTTCCTCTGCACGTTCAAATTTGCTGTGCTTACAGTGTATTTTTTATTTCTTAGATTGTGCCTTTTATTACCATCATATCCGTTACCTTTTTATGTATGTTTACAATTTCTTCACTATGTTCTCCCAGTGTCTTCCTAATATCCTTAATCTCTTCTTTCACTTCATTAAGTTGGTTCATGATATTTGTTTGGACAGGTTTGATTAGTTGTTCCATGTTCTGCATCTCCTCCTGGTTTTCAGTTTGTTAATTGGACTGGTCCATGTCTTCCTGTTTTTTAGTATGGTTTATAATTTTTTGTTGGTGTTTAAGCATCTCTGTATCTTGATGGGTTTATGCAGTTGATTAGTTTCTCTCTCTACTCTAGGGTTTTATTTAGTTGTTGTTTTTGTATGTGTGGTAAGTTTTCTCTTTGACACTTTGTTCCTCTTTTTCTCTTTTCTTGCTTTTGTCTATGTTCTCTTGAAAGAAAAAGATTAGGGCCAGGGAAAGGGAAAGAGGTAAAAAGAGAAAAAGGGTAATAGTAATAATAATAATAATAAAAGGTAGAAGAGGAACAGTATAAGACCTAGGAAAATGAATAATTAACTCATGTAAGAAGTTCAGAGGAATAAGAATAAAAAAGTGGGATACAAATAATGAAATGAAAAACAGAATAGAGAAAAATATCTAGAATGATTTAAAAGGCCAGAATGATAAGAAGAAAAGGAAAATGAAAAGAAAAGACAATAAGCAAAGAAGTTTAAAAAAGAAAGAAAACAGAAACTAGAAGAGATAGAAATAAAAACAAGAAAAATTGAAGGATAAACAAAGAGAGGTGGAATGTAAGAACAAAAACAGAAAGCAGGAGATAGGAAGATAAAGGAAGGAAAAGAAATAGTATAGGCAGACAAAACTGGTATACAAAAAGAGGGGAAACAAAGCAAACAAGAAACAAGACAGCAGCACCTAATTAAACAAAACAAAACAAAACAAAACAAAAAATGGGGGTGGGGAAGAAAGAGGGGGAAAAAAGAACAAAAAACAAACACTCAAGCAAACAATCAAACAAAAACTTAGGAAAAACAGCCTTCCCTGTTAGGCCCCTGAGGAGCTTCTCAGGCTGCCACTGGTCATCAATTATCCAGCAGCCTGCCCTCTGCAGGTTTTGAATCGGGTTTTAGTGAGTAAACTAAGTTAAATTTTTAAAAAGGGACCTTTTTTTAAGAAAAGTAAGAGACCCAAGAGAAGCTAATACAAAAATAATGCCTATGTGTTCCCTGTCCTAAAGTATCAGCTGGGTGTTTGATAACCTGGTGGATTACTACTCTAAGGAGAGCCAGGAATCGAACCAGGGACCTCATATGTTCAAAGCAGAGACTCCTCCACTGAGCTAAACTTTCTCATTGGGTCACTTAGCTGGAGAGCTATCCAGTCACTTTCCCTAGGGCAGGTTTGACTCTGCAGTTGGGTAGATCCCTGCTGATTAGGAGCCTGTCTGTCCCTGCTCCCTTTCTATTCTTATCACTTTCTCTCCCAGCGCAGCAAGATGCCATAGCCTGAGTGATTGGATCCTCCCTCACCTCTCCTGGTCAGGCTGAGTTCCCTTCTGAAATTCAAATGGGACCCTGGTATCCAAACTCACCACAGAGAAATGACTCTCAACCCTCTTCCAGACCTCCCCCTCCTCCTAGGGGACCCTAAATAGGCCCTTGGAAGGTTATTAAGCACTTCCTACTGCCTGCCTCCCTTAAGTGAGTTGGAGTTTTGATCATTTTCAGCACAGGAATAGTCAGTTGCCTGACCCCACCCTCTACCAGCCCAAGTTCCTCGCTTCCAGGTGGGCTAGGTAAATTAGGCTGCCTAAGCAGATTTGCCTCTCCCCTCTTCCCGGGGCCACCCCTTGCCAGCTGGCAGGCTCCCTAAGGTTCAAAGGGGGTCCGGCTAACCAAACCCACAGAAAGGAAACCCCTCTCCACCCTTCACCAGAACCCTCTTACTCCTGGAGGGGGGGTTCACAGTGGCTTTTTGCCTTGAGGGTGTGGCTTAGCCACATGCCCTGAAGCCTTCTGCTCTGTGGGTTCCCAAAGCAGCTCACTCCTGGAGGATCTTGCCCCCTCTCAGCCATTTTTCTGCAAGAGAGTTGGTGAGTGCCCACTTAAACCGACGCCGTCCTGCTGGATCTCTGACTTTCTGTTTTGATGAGACGTCTGTGACAATTCTTTTGTAATTAATCTGATTCTTATGAGATGCAACAAATCAGAGAGCTGAGATGGTGCAAGAGATTGAGTAGCCTCTCTCCATTCCAGAAGGTCCCAGGATCGGTTCCTGGTGCCACCTAAAGAGCAGGTGCAAAACCACAAGGGGGAGGAGAAGTAAAAAAAAAAAAAAAAGAATTATGAGCATGTCTTCCATGACATTTTTAATAGCTTTACTGAGAGATAATTCACATACTATACAATTTACCCATGTAAAGCATATGATTCAATGGTTTTTATACTATTCACATATTTGTGCATCCATCACCACAATCAATTTTAGAACATTTTCATTGTCCCTTCCATGACATTTTATTCCACATGTTCGCCTGGACTCTGATGACTTCCCCATGGAGCAATTTTGCAGTTTCAATGCATAGCACCAAAGCAGATACTAGGTGTTATGCTAAGCACTTCACACGCATTGCTTCATTTGATCTTCACTGCAATTCTGTGAGTTAGGTACTATTATGCCCATTTTACGTATGAGAAAATAAGAGTTCAAAGGGGTTAGCAAGTAGCAATGCTGGGCCCTAATCCCAGCTCTATGAAACCAGGCCTACTAAACTTAACCACTCTGCTGCTTTGCCAATGGAAACTTTCAGGAGAAGCTGGACCAGCACTGGTGGGAAGTGTCACAATCAAAGCAGCACTTAGAAGGTTGGACTGGATCAGCCCTGAGGTTCTAGGCTCTTACTTACCCAGTGCTCAGTTTTCTGTAAAATAAGAGTTCTAAAATTCTATGATACATGTGCTTGGGACAGAAGGTGACAGGCAAGAAATATCAGATGTATTCTCTGACATTCCAGGGTTTAGTCAGGAAGACAAGTCATATGCACGTGAGTCAAGCTGCCCATGACACAGTGCTCTGCCGGGTGGGAAGAGAAAGTCAGCAGGGTGGGTGGAAAGTGTTGGAAGGAATAAGCGGGGGGGCTTGGAATGGCAGGGTCTAAGTAGGTGCCAGGGAGAGGAAGCAGAAAGAGTGTGTGTTTGAAAAGCCAGAGGTGTTTCCCCTGAAAGCTCAGCTGCCACGCCAAGCAGCACTATCCATGCCCTGACAGCTCCCAGGCCCAGCTGTCAGAGGGCACCTTGCACTCTCTCTAACCCGCTGAAGTGCCCCAGCTGCCCTGAACTCAACACCTCCACACTGCAGCTCTCCTGCCCGAGCCTGAGGCAGGAGCACAGAGAAAGGCCGTGTTGCTTTGGCTGCCTCCCACTCCCAGAAACCCTCGGGTTAAGGGCTGCTATAAATACTAAAATAGGGGCCCTAACATTTTTTTGTGAGCTGGTGAGTGGAGTAATTTTTTTATTTTTCCAAAATCTTGAGACTATTTTTGGAGTGGGGAGAAAGAGAAGCAAGTTAGTTAAAGTCTTTGATTAACTACGGGATGGAGAATCATTTCTCTCTATAATTTATAGTCCTTTCCCACTGAAAATCTGAACAAAACGGTGGGGGGGGCTGTCAGTGGTAGTCGTGGGGGCGGTCGTGGGAAAGAGGGACTGCCTTGGATCAGGGCATGATAGCAGCAACAAGCCTGGGCCCTTCCCAAGCAGGAGCCCCAGACCCACCGCTGGGGGCGGAGCGGGCTGGACAAGCCATCGTGTGATCACACAGTCATCCGCTGGAGGGTGGTCACATTTCCACATCCAGAGAAAACTCCCATCAGTGCTATTTCACCGGGCACTAGCTGTTAAAGGAGAGAAAGGAAATTTTCTTTTGGAAACTACTTTGTGATAAAAAAAAACAAGTGAGGCAGGAAAAAGCAACGTGGAATCCAGGGAAATAAGAGAGAACAACTTCGGTTCAACTTGCCAGGTGTTTTTCGGCATCTTCTCCCTGCCCAGCGCTGTCTTTAATGCTGTGAGGTAAAGACCTCTTTAGGCAGACAAGACTAACACAGGAGAAGCAATAGGAATCCCTATAAATCCCTATTCGTGCTGAACGGAATGGAATCGCATCAGGATTTTTTACCCCACCCACCCACTTGTTGCTTTGGAGCCCTAGCCTGGTCTGAATGCTGCACAACTCTGAGTAAAGTGAGAAGAGCTAGATTTCAAACAGGAATCACTGGCGCAGCCTGGAGTCCACAGAGCCGGGGCAGAGGCAGAGGCACTAACATTTTATTAGGGTGCATCATAGTTCTGGGACCCGAGTGGGAGCCAAGGGCAGAGAGGCAGGGAAGGAGGCAGAGCCAGCCGCTGCTAAGTGAGACTGGTTGCTCAATCCAAAGGACTGCAACCTTAGCCCATCAGCCGTCTCGGAGCCTCCGGGGGCAGTGGGGGTGGAGGTGGAGAAACAGCTCCCGCCTCCCATTGGTCAGAGGTTCGCCCCACATTGTGCTGATCATCCCTCACTTCTAGGCTGCTCTGCGTTGGCATGGGTGCACAGCAAGGTCCTACTGCTGGGCCAGTAGGAAAAGCCCGGGCGGAGGCCAGAAGCAGTCAGATCACACCTCATGAACTTGGCCCAGACCCAGACAGCACTGGAACACGAGGCTGGTAAGGCTGAGAGGATCTGAAGTCATGCATGGAAGGGATACGATATACCATTATCCACCTACGGCATAGTGATCACTGTCTTACCCCTGCTTTCGTTGCTGAATGCCCAGATCCTGGTGCCCAGTGAGGCACAGAGAAGCCCCACACCATCTTTTTGGTGAATAAGTGAATAAAGTGAATGCTGAGACCTGAAACTTCTTGGTCATCCCGACTTCCTTCTACCGCCATTCCCTGCCCTGTCCCTAACGGGTCATCACATGGCAATGGTTGAGGTCTGCCTGTGTCCTCTCATTCGTCCTAGTTCAAAAGGGAGCCTCATTTATGGCCATTGCCTCCCAGTCCCCTGGGCTTTCCTTCTGCGTCCGTGAGACACGTCACTCTAAAGTGCAGCTCTGATCATCCCACTCCCAGATACCAAAAGAAACTTATCAGCCCCTTACCACGTACCCAGTGAAAGCCCGTTCCCAAAACCCTCCAAAGCGCTCTGCTCACCCCTTGGCCTCACCCCCCAGCTCCTGGAATTTCACCAGGCGTGTTTATCTCTAGTGTTTGTGTGTTTGTTTTCATCTGTGCTATTTCTTCCTCCTACACAGCCTCGTCCTCTCTCCGTTCTAAAATCGTATTCCTCATTCAAAGCCAATTTCAAGTGCCACCCGCTCCTTGAAGCTCTTCCTGAGCGCCTCCTTCCTCAGACCCCTCCTTGGTCTGAGGATGTGCAGGGCTGTTGTCCCTCCACCGCACTGAGCAGCTTCTCTCCTGATCTACAGTTTCTCTCCCTGCTGGGTGCTGAGCTTCTGAGGGCAGGCTCTGCAGCTTTCCCCTACTGGTATCCTCCCCAAACCCCCAAACAGTGGCCCATGACATGGATCTGCGAGGGGCTTGAGAGCGTATGGGGGGGTTTGTGGCCGTGCTCAGTCCAGTGCTCCGGCCACCTCCAGGGGCAGCGGCTGGCAGACCATCAGTGTCACAGAGCCGGCAGCCTGGACCCTGGGGTGGGGGCCTCCTGCTAACCTTATTCCATTTAAGGATGGCAGTCAGAGCCCAAAAAAAGAAAATGTTCCCAGGCATGAGTACTGCGGAAATGCAGAGAGGCAGTTCCTGGCAGCCACCCCAGGAGAACACCAAATTTAGCCCAAAGGTTCAATATGGATAAATTCTGAATTACAAAAATAACATGATAGCATGAAAACAGTTTAGAAAATAAGGAGGATTAAAGCACACCCACAGACCCGCCGTGCAGCCACACCTGCTTTCCTTTTTGTTTTTCCTTTCAGGTCTTTGTTCTTACAAATACCTGTTTTCACACAATTATGATCATGGTATACGTACAATTCTGTACCTTGATTTTCCACTTAACAGTATACAATAGGAGTTTAAGCCAAGCATACATTAAGCCTAAGAAAGAAGAGCATTTGAATCCCAGTCCTACCACCTACTAGTTGTGCAAGTTACTGATAATTCATGAAAGCTCTGGTGCCTAGAAAACAGTAAGTACCTAATCACATAGTTCCGTTATTATTTCCAAAAGATGTTTTCCTTAAGTCGGCTTTTTTTCCCTGCCAACTACACCCTACTCAGGTTTTTGCATTGGTTTCAAATGTACCGTTTTACCTTGAACATTTGTGCACTTAACCTCTCTAAGTTATATATTATGATCCGTTTAAAGGAGCACCCCAGGAAGGCATAAAATAACTTCCCACCCTGCCTGGAATGTGCCTGTTGGTTGAACAGCAGCTGCTATTTAAAATGACTTAGGCTCGACCAGGCTGCAAGCCTAAGGGTGACACTTCTGAAAGGGATTATATTTGCTAGTCAGTTTCTCTCTGAGGAGTCTCTTGTTATCAAGTAAATGTATCTAGTCCCATAAGGTCCTGGAATCGGGGTAATAGAAGTAAAAAGCGGAGTTACAAACCAAAAATACGATAGTCCTGGCATGTATGTTTACCCATGTTGTTATCTTTACCAGAGAATTTTATTTCTTCATGTGGTTTCCATCTATTATCTATTGCCCCTTCCTTTGACCTGCAGAATTATCTTTTGCATCTCTTGTTGGGCCGGTCCAGTGGTGGCGACTTCCTCAGCTTTTTTTTTTTTTTAAATCTGGGAATGTCTTAATCTCTCCCTCATTTTTGAAAGGCAGTTTTTCCAGATATGGAATTCTTGGGTGGCAATTTTTTCTTTTAGCACTTTAAATATGTCATCCCACGGCCTTCGTGCCTCCATGCTTTCTGATGAGAAACCGGCATTTCGTCTTATTGCGGCTCCCTTGTATGTGACACGTTATTTCTCTCTTGCAGCATTCAGTATTCTCTCTTTGTCTTTGGTGTTTGACAGTTTGGTTATTACATGCCATGGCATGGGTCTATTTGGGCTTATCCTGTTTGGAGTTCATTGAGCTTCTTGGATGTGTATATCAGTCTATTTCTTTAAATTTGGGAGGTTTTCAGCCATTATTTCTTTGAATATTCTCTCTGCCCCTTTATCTCTTTCTTCTCCTTCTGGGACTCCCATGATGTGCCTATTGCAATGCTCGAAGGTACCCCACAGACCCCTTGGGCTCTGTTTACCTTTTTTCCTTCTTTAGTCTTTCTGCTCCTCAGACTGAATGATTTCAATTGTCTTATCTTCAGGTTCTTTCCTCTGCTAGATCCAATCTGCTTTTGAATCCCTCTAGGGAATTTTAAATTTCTGTGACTGCTCTTCAGCTCTGTTTGACTCCTTTTCATAATTTCCATCTCTCTACTGATATTCTCTTTGTGCTCATCTATCATTTTCCCGATTTCCTTCAGTTCTTTGTCCATGTTTTCCTTGCACTCTGAGCATACTTAGGACCATTTTTTAAAAGTCTGTCTGGATGGTGATGAACAAAGCCCATCCCAAAAAACAGGGAGTATCTACAACTGCAAGCAAGACATTTCCATCCATCTGCCCCATGGACTCTAAGCCCCCTCTCAATCACTGAGGAATGAACAAACATAAGGGGGAATGCAACTATGGACTAAAGTAGACTTATTATTCTCCCAGCAATGGAAGAACCTGTAACATTAATATAAAGATAGTGGTCACCAGAGGTTCTGAGGGGAGGGAGGGGAAGAATAGGTGGAACATGAGGGCATTTTGGGGACATTGGAATTGCCCTACATGATGTTGCAATGATGGATACAGGTCATTATACATTTTGTCAAAACCTATAAAATTGTGCAGGGCAAAGTGTAAACTATAAGGTAAACTATAGTCCATGGTTAGTAGCAATGCTTCAATATGTGTTCATCAGTTGTAACAAATGTACCACACGAATCAAGGATGTTGTTAGTTGGGAAGGGTGGGAGGAGGAGGGGGTAGAATATATGGGAATCTCCCTATATTTTTGATGTAACATTTATGTAATCTAAAGCTTTTTTAAAATTTTAAAACAAATTTTTTTTTTAAAGTCTTTGGAACATCCCAGGTCTGGTCTGCCTCGTTGATGATTTCTATTGCTTTTATCTACTCCTTTTCCTGGACCATCACTTCCTGTTTCTTTGTATGTTTTGTGGCCTTTTGCTGCAACCTGGACATTTTGATATTTTAATGTGTTATCACTGGAATTGAGACTCTGAGGCATCTGTTCCTGAAGCTTGTGTCCACACAGCACGTGACCATGGGAATGCCGCATTTGCAAGATTCTGAATGTCCCCCCTTCCTTAGGAAACAGTTTCCTCACTGCCCTGAGTACTGCGCTACATGTCCCACAGCCAGCAATCCTTTGGCCCAGGCAGCACGACTTGCCTGCTCTCCCGTAGCCTTCTGCAGGAGAGCCTGGGGAGCCTTCTTCTTCATTCAGGGCAAGTTCTGGGCCAGTGAGTCCCTCGGCCACCACCAAACAGACTGGGCCAGACATACATGCTCCCAGTATGTACACGAGGGTTACTCTGATCCCCCCAGAACCAGGGCCAGGCATCTGCACTGGGAGTTCAGGCTGGTCCCAGTGAGGGGTGAAGGAGGGGCCAGTCATGAGATCCTGCCTCTCTTAGGTAGCCTTTCTCTTGTTTTGGCGCTCACCCTACTACTGCAGTCCTTTAAGTGTTTTCTGGAGCATTGAGAAAGATGTTTTGCCAATTCCTGCTGGTTGTTCAAAGCTTCAGTGGGGGTATGGAGCCCTGAAGTGTCTCACTCTACCATCTTGATTGGGACGGGCTGAAATTCTCACTATTAGTCATTCCTTTGGCTTAAGGCCTTAAAGGCATCTACTGAAATCATA